>PVJA010001624.1:84111-122515 GCA_004027025.1 Myocastor coypus | reverse complement strand
TTTTCATGGAGGACTTGAAGCACTCTGCTCTATGCTCTTCTTGACTTCATGGTTTGTGAAGAGAAATCCGCTGTTATTCTGATGGGTTTTCCTTTAAATGTGATCTGTTTCTTTTCTCTAGCAGCTTTTAGTATATTATTCTTCAGCTGGATTTCTGGTATCTTGACTATTATATGTCTTGGTGTGTTTTTAGTTGGGTTGATGTTATTTGGAGTTCTGTAGGCTTTAGTTACCTGAATGTCCAATTGTTTTCTCATATTTGGGAAGTTTTCTGCTATTACTTCTGCCGATATTCTTTTTATATCCTTTGTATTGACTCCTTCTTTCTCATTGATTCCTATTAATCTCACATTGTTCACTTTTGCATCATCTTGCAGATGTTGAATTTTTTTTTCCTGCATTCTGATTGTTTTTATTTTTTTTAAAGAATTTTTTAAAATTTTATTTATTTATTTTTTTCTTGTTTCAGAGCCTTTGTTTGTTTATTCACTTATTTTTATGGCCGTCTCAGCCCGCCCCGAGAGCAGGGCTGGCGCAGCATGTGGTGCTGGGGATCAAACCTCGGTCCCTGAAGTTGCCCAAGCTTTCCCAAGCAGGGGCTTTAGACCACTGAGCCATCCCGCCGGGCCCCTCTGATTGTTTTTAAAAGATCCTTTCTTACTCTTTCACTGGCTGCAACTGTGTCTTCAAGATCTGAGACTCTATCTTCACTTTCGTTCATATGGCTCTGCCAACTTATGGTCGAGATTTTATTTTCTTGTATATCTCTTTGAAACTGTTTCATGCGATCTATGTCTTTCCTATATTGCTCCATCAGGGAGTCCATCGTTTTTCTATTCTCCTCTAATTTTTTATTGATGTCTTCTTTAGTAGTATTGAAGTCTGTCATTATGGTTATCCTTTCTCTCTCTAATTCAGAGAATATTTCTGTTCTGTTCTCCTCTCTACTTTTCTGTAGTTGTTCCCCTACTTGGGATGCTATTGATTTAGACATGTCTTTGTTAACTTTAGATATTATTTCTTCTCTGATTTCCTCTATACGTTTCTCCAGTCATTTTTCCACTTCATGTATTTCTTTTTTTTACTTCAGAAGTTATCTCTGATCTCAGTTGCTCTATAAGTTTCTGCACTTGTGTGTCTGCCTCAGATGCTACCAATTCAGAGGTTTCATTTGCATGATTCCCATTTTCTTCCATGGTGGTGTCTCCTGTATTTAATTTGGGTGGGCAGGGGCCCTGAGATTGCATCCTACTCCTTGTTGTTATCATTTTGTATGGAAGCGACCTCTGCACTTTGGTGGTGTTATGCTGTAAGTGTCTATGGGCCTTTGGTCTGGAGCCTCCAAGTTGGTTCCCCTATAGAAGTTCCTGGCTTCGTGTCAGAGCTCGGGCTGCTGGCTGCTGTGAAGCCCTGTGGGTCTGGTCTGTAGGTGGAGGTGGAGCTTTGTAATTGAGGAGTCCTGGTAGGCTCGTGGACCACATCGGTTGCCAGACCAGATGTATGATGGGTTCGGTAGTGGAGCTTGGGCAGGAGAGGTTCAAAAAAAAAGAAAAAAAAATAAGGGAAAGGGGAAGGGGAAGGCGGGCCAAGGATCCTGACCCAGACGGTGCATGGCTCTGGTGAGCTGGGGACCGGGAACCAGGACAGGAAATGAGGTACAGGAATGCAAAAGAGAAGCAGAGGGGCCGAGCGACCTTACCTGGCGGGCGTGCGGGCCTGGTGGGCTGGGGACCGGGGACTGGGCAGCGCTCATCCTATTTTTGGCCTCTTCAGTGCTGGGATTACAGGAATGCTCCACCAAGCCCAGTCTCAATCACCATCTCAGGGCGACTTGGCAGTGGGATCAGGAATTGAACCATGGGCCCTGTGTCTGCCTAGGCAGGGGCTTTAATCTGCTGAGCTATCTAGCTAGCTCTTGCCTCCCTGTCTGAGGCCTTACTCAGAGTAGCTGTCTTTAGCTGAATTCTAGAGGGCTTTAACCTTTTTGTTCCAGGGCAATCAATCTCTGGCCATGCAGCTGGATAACACCATGTGGCACCAAACCACCAGTCAGGACACCAAGGTGTTCAGGGTCTCACTACTAGACTGGACTCCTAGTGATTCACCTGTTTACAGCCTCCTGAGAGCTGGGATTACAGGCACATGCCTCCACACCCAGTCTCAATTGCCATCTCAGCATGCCCCAAGGGTGGGCCTGGAATGGCAGGCCCAGGCACTGAACCATTGGCCCCTGAGCCTGCTTGCAGGTGCTTTCATCTGCTAGCTATTTGGCCAGCCCTCTTACTTTTATTTCTGATTAAGTATTTTTTCTCTTCCAGTTTGGATGAATAATGTTTTTGTTCTTCTAAGAGCTTGCCTTAGCATAATAGAACACCCCTATCTTAGTTACTCTTTACTTGTTGCTGGGACAAATACCCGACACCCAAAATGAAAGAAAGAAAGGTTTATTTAGCTCAGTTTGTAGAGGTTTCAGTCCATATTCGGCTGGCCCAAGGCTGAGCGGAACAGGGCAGAGAGCATCCAGTTTATGGTAGCGGAACAGCAACAATCGTGACAGAGGCAACCAACCAAACAGGGCAGCAGAGCAACAGTGTGAGTCTGTCTCTTTGTCTCTCTTTATATTACATTCAGACTCTCTGCCTCAGCCTATCGGCCTTAGGCTACACCCATAATCCCAGAAGCACTCAGACCATAATCCCATCAGTATTAAAACACATAATCCCAGTGACTCATGAGTCAAGTATCAATCTATAGAAGTCTCCACCCCATGACTACATGAGGCTTTTGCGGGACAACTAGACATAAACCATAACAATCCCCTCCCCCAAGCCAGTATACTTTAGTTTCTTACTTGCCAGGTAATAGTTCCTATTCTGGGTTCTCCTGTTTCTTAGAAATGGCTACTCACTGCAACACACACTGTAAAACCAGGCCACCAGTTGACCAGTCATTTTACCTTTGTACTTCCTGCTTACCTTTCCAACATAAGCCCTAGAGCACCACAGATGAGGGCTGATGTTCTGGGAATGATCGCGATCGGTGCCCACTGATGGAAACAAACCCGGGGTGTCATTTCAATGTTTCTGGCTGCTGTTGTTTCTGTTGTGTTGGCTACAAAGACTGATCATGCTGACCTCTTTGGTCACCACTCAGGGCTCTTACAGAAATAGCAAGGATCACTCCTATTTCCAGTGGGAAGGTGAGCCCTTGAAATTTCTCGACTCCTCTCAGAGATCTGAAGGAGGATTCCTGGATCTCTGACCTAGCAACTCACATTGAATCCCAAAGGGAAGAGGACATAATCTATCTGCCAATTTGACTGCCTGGTTGTCTAATTCCAATAAGGCTCCTGGGGGTACCCCAGTTAGCCAGTCTGTCAGTCCTGCTCAGCTTGAGCAAAAAAAGGGCTCGATCACTTCTTGCTAGTTATGAGGAAGGGGTGTTGCAATGTTTCACCCCTGAGTGCAAACTAAATGAATGTGTGAGTGCATGCAATACACAGCATAAATTATAGGCTGCTCCGTCTATGCACCAGGATTGGGAAGCACTGTTGAGGTGGCCGTTGGATCCTCACCAGCAGTTCTGTGGTAACCAACATATAACATATCCGAGGTCTTGCACCCTCCTTAGCTAAACTGAGTCTAATTTCCCACAGAAGGTGCGGTCAGGTGGACATCTGAATGGTCTCTCTATGAGGGTCACTTAGCCTGTTTGTTGTACCATCATTTAAGGGTACATAACATACACTATAGGGAGATAAAATGGAAATTCGGTAGTTAAAACCCACAGTCCCTGGGCTGGGGAGATAGCTCCGAGGCACAAGTGCCTGCTGGGCAAGTGCAAGGTCGTGAGTTCGAACCCTGGTCCCACAAAAAAAAAAAAAAAAAAAAAAAAAAAAAAAACCCACACTCCCTGACTGCCGGGAAAGGGGATCTTGCCTCCCATTCCTTCTGCTTGGCACAAAATTAGTCTGGGAGAGCATTGCCCTCACACTAAGCCAGTCAGTCTCATTCTTGTTTAACCATGCACTTTCAACTTTGACTGTCTCCTCCACCTCAAAAGATGGCATTGGCATCAGCCTAAGACAGATAACTGCAATCTTGAAATTCTAAGAGCTCTCTACCCAGAGATATGAACTCAAAACTCCTTTCAGCTCCTTTGGACTCTTTGGATCCAATCAGAAGGATGCTTCTCATGGTCTCCCTTGAAAGAGAAGTCAATAGTACTCTACCAGAGGAGGCTACCAGTGTTGGGAAATGACAGACCATTTTGGTCTGAAGAAAGTATCTTTGGGCTAATAACTTTGAGCCTTAGATGTCTGTTTTGTCCTCTCTGGAAACCTCCCTTGATTGACTGCAAGGTGGGCCACATCAAAAATTACCAAAAAGAGAAAGAAAAAAGAAGGAAGGAAGGAAGGAAGGAAGGAAGGAAAGAAAGAAAGAAAGAAAGAAAGAAAGAAAGAAAGAAAGAAAGAAAGAAAGAAAGAAAGAAAGAAAGAAAGAAGGCAATAGAATACTTAGCATGGTAGACATTTTCAGTAAGGAGCTACTACTAATCTCCATACTCCTGGATGTACATTGGTCCCTCATCTCTGTTGACAGGAGATGACAAAACCACCTATTTTGACTCACAGCTCACTTTTAAACTGCTGTGACCCTAAGCATATTGCCAAGTATCTACGGGCAGAGGCAGTGAAGAAAACAGATTTCCAGCAGGGCGTGATAGGTTACTTCCAAATGAATACTGTCAGGCAAAGTGCTGACAGTGGTGGTAGCACCTTTGTATTAGTACTTACTGCAAGCACTTGGCCTGTCAGCCATTGAGCTTCACTCAGCAGAACATGCTCAGACTTTGACAGCAGACCTACAAGGAGCATGAGTGACCCTTCCCAAGAAACTCCAATTTCTTTCCTCTTGTCTCTCCTCGTTTCTTTCTTTTTTTTTTTTTTTTTTTAATTTTATTTATTTATTTTTTCTTGTTTGAGAACCTTTGTTTGTTTATTCACTCATTTTTATGGCTGGCTCAGCCCACCCCGAGGGCAGGGCTGGTGCAGCATGTGGTGCTGGGGATCGAACCGCGGTCCCTAAAGCCGCCCAAGCTTTCCCAAGCAGGCGCTTTAGACCCCTGAGCCATCCCGCCGGGCCCCCTCCCCGTTTCATACTCCCCCCCTTTTCCTATTTAAGGTTTTGATTTCTTTGCTTCTCTTAAGAGAGTACATCCTGATCTCTGATAAGCAGGGAGTGGCCACAGGCAGGCCCTTGCCTGTATTAGCTTGTGGGCTCAGTGGAACAGTCTTTGCCTTCCTTGCACAGGGGCCAGGAAACCCTTGTTGTGTGTGTGGGGGGGGTACAGGGAGCAAAGGGATTATTGCCTGCCATATCTTCAAATTTATATATAAACATCATGGTCCTGCTCTGGTTATTAAAGGATCTTTGGAGAAAAAAAAATATTACCAAAAGGGAATCACTGACTCCTGTGAGCAGATCAGAGAGAGCCAACCTGGTTGTACTGGAGGCCTGGAGCCCTCAATAACAGCGTTCAGGTAAACACTAAGCATGGGCATCCCACATCCTCCCTCCTACTTTTGTGGTAGAAGCATCTTCTTTTTTTGGCATTTTATATTATATGTAGGCTAGAAAGTTTTTTGTTTTTTGGGTTTTTTTTGTTTTTTTTTTTTTTTTTGGTAGTGCCAGGGATCAAACTGAAGGCCTTGGGCTTGCCAGGCAAGCACTTATTCCACTAAACTATCCCCCCACCCCCTTGGCATTTATAAATTATGAGTTAGAAAAATGTCCTGCCACAGTCAGTGACAGTCCAGTGAGTCATATAGTTGGCTCTTCTGAAAGGTATAATGGCTCAGGGCCAAAAGGCCCCAAGAACAAAGTGAACTTTCTTCTGTAATCAAGTCTTTCTGAGCCTTTGAACACTTTGTTCCACCCTAACTGAGCTGAAGCCCAAGGGATTGGCCAATGCCCCTGGCAACAATGCAGAGGGTGACCACTGAGGTAGGGAGGCAAATGTGGCCTTGAAAGGTCCACTGGGGACTCTTAGAAAGTGAGTGATAAAAATCTTTTAAAATGACAGATCTGGGACCCAGGGGGATGGCTCAGTGGTCTAAAGCGCCTGCTTGGGAAAGCTTGGGCAGCTTCAGGGACCTCGGTTCGATCATCGGCACCACATGCTGCACCAGCCCTGCCCTCAGGGTGGGCTGAGTTGGCCATAAAAAATGAGTGAATAAACAAACAAAGGTTCGAAAAAAAGAAAAAAAAATTAAAAATTCTAACATAAATAAATAAATAAAAATGACAGATCTTTCCATCATTGCTTTTCTTCTTTTCTGAAGTTTTGAAACTTGCCACGGGAGAAGTTAAGTTTGGCAGGTAAGGCTCTGTTAGAATCCCTCTCACTTATGATTTATAAAGGGCACCACTGCACAAGTATCTAGCCCACACATTTCTATTTTCAAAACTACTCCTTATGCAAGCTTTTTAGTTTGCTGTGTTCTGTCTGTTCTCCCAAAGGGCTATTTCTGCTTGTTGTGCTTAGAAAGGATTAGTTATTGTCTCTCTGGGGGTTGCCTTAAAGTCTGACTGGTAGAGACCTGCAGTGGTGATTTAAAATGAACTGAAGTGAGTCCTAGGTTAGATGGCGTCAGCAATGCCCTTTCTAGCAGTCCCTCCTCCTCTCCCTCCTCTCCACACCTCCGCCACCTTGACTTCTTTAATAACTCCCAGAACAGCCAGTGCAGTCACTGGACTAGATACTTGTTCACCTTCTGGTTGCACCTGGCTGACTGAAGGTTTTATACCAAGAGAAGAATTCAATTCAGCACCTGCTTGAGAGGTTGTTGAGACCAGCACCTTGCACTGCCTCCTCAGAGCATGGAGAGAAGATTCCAAGCAGAGAGAACCAGGTAGACCATTCCCATGATGCTGCCCCTGCTCCCCTCCAGTTCCCACTACCTGCCTTCGTAAGACTAAGAGGCTTCCAGGGCAGCTTAAACTGAGGCTCAGCACTGCCCAGGGTGATAAATGGCACCGGCAATATGCTGCATAAAGTTGTACTGACTTGGCGGTGTTATTTTTAGGGTGAAATTGTACAATCTATATTGGCTGAGACACTTGTGTAACTTAGGAGAGGTGAAGACCAGGTAGAGTTTGCACACCACAGTGGGGTCTCAACTCATTTCAAAGTGTCTGTCGTAGGTCCTATTCCTGTAGCAACATACTTGGGCCCTGATGCTGACAATATGGGGGAAAGGCTTAAGTAGTGAAGCAGCTTTTAAAATTAACAGAAGCTGTGACTTGGTTCTGATTTTTCACTAACTGGCTGAGTCGCTCAGATTCAGCAACTGTCAACGAAGTGAAAATAGTTCTTTTCCCTTAATGTTTGTGCCTGAAGCCATGATGAGCACTCTTGCTACTATTAATCATCACTACCCCTTGTAGGGAAGACTCCATGTCCTCATCTTGAAGATGATGATATTGAGAATGTAAAGCACCCTACTCATTGGCCTGGTGTCATAGGGCTGGGGTGGAGAGAGCTGGGATTTGAACCTGGGCCCCTGTGTGTGTGCAGCCTTCAATCACTGTGTTGTGATTGTGCATATCACTAGCCTACCAGTGATGTCTCTGGCTGTCCCCAACACTAATGCTGTTAAGTAACAAATGAAAGGGAATAGGTAGAAGGTCTTCGGTTCTTTTTTTTTTTTTTTTTTAATTAATTTATTTTATTTATTGTTTCAGAACCTTTGTTTGTTTATTCACTCATTTTCATGGCCGTTTCAGCCCGCCCCAAGGGCAGGGCTGGCGCAGCATGTGGTGCCGGGGATCGAACCGCGGCCCCTGAAGCCGCCCAAGCTTCCCCAAACAGGCGCTTTAGACCACTGAGCCATCCCGCCGGGCCCCAGGTCTTTGGTTCTTTGGTTGGTCTTGGTGGTCTTTGGTTCTTTTGCTAAGGTCAAGAGGTTGGGGTGGTGGGGAGATGGGCAGGAATCTCAGGGTGTGGATTTTAGTGCTGGTCCAAGCCAGGCAGTGACACCAGCTCATCAGCCTGCCCTTTAGGAGAGCTTGTGTCTGGCTGTCCATGTCAATTACTCACCAGGTGTGTTCTGAGGGCCCCTGAAACTAAGATAGATTTAGCTGAATGGAAGGCAGCTCTAGCTTCCAGTGGGAATGGTGCCAACCCAGACACAGGCTGATACCCCTGGGTTCACCTAATTTGTGGCCATTAACTTTTATTCTTTTGTTAAATGTTACCCTGAGAGTCAGCAAGATAGCTCAGCAGGACAAGTGCCTGGGCATGCACAAGGGCCAGGGTTCATCCCTAACAACACATGCCACTCCAGCCCTGTCCCTGGAGGTATTGAGCTGGCAACAAGCCCAGGTGTGGTGGAGCATGCCTATAATCCCAGCACTGGAGAGGCTAAAAATAGGAGGATCACTACAAGTTTATGTGTGTAGTGAGACCCTGCACAACATTTTTTTTTTCTTGTTTCAGAACCTTTATTTGTTTATTCACTCATTTTTATGGCTGGCTCAGCCCGCCCCGAGGGCAGGACTGGTACAGCATATGGTGCTGGGGATCAAACCGCAGTCCCTGAAGCCATCCAAGCTTTCCCAAGCAGGCGCTTCAGACCACTGAACCATCCCGCCGGGCCACAACATTTTTTTTAAAAAAAGATCACCCTGCTTTTTATAAATTTTTATATATGAGATAGGCTTCCAGCCAAGAAAAACAACACCTGTTCCTGTCCTAACACAATTTAAAAAAAAAATCCATTAGCGCACAAAGAATCTGCATAGATGGAAACTGGGTTTCTTGACTTTAAGAGTAGGAAATTGTTTCAGAGCTGGGCATAGAGGTGCATGCCTAAATTTCAGCACCCACAAGCCAGAGGCCGGCAGCTCCTTGTGAGCTCAATGCCTGCTTGAGTTACATGAAAAAAAAGGGTGGGGGAATTGTTTAAAGAAATGTTCAGTACAGTTCCTTGTTCTAGGTTCTTCAAGAAGTTGAAAACAATGAGGCTTTGGAAAGTCCCTTTTTTTTGTAGTTTTTACTAAGCTGTGGCAGTACTTAATCTTTTTGCAAAAAGTTGGTGGATAGTTGTGGGAATTTCGTTTCAGGCTGGCCTTTGATCATTGAGTCTACTGCCAACGGGACTGTACAGCTTTGTGTGCAAATGTTCTTTTTTTTATTTTTATTTTATTTCTTGTTTCAGAACTTTTTGTTTATTTATTTCTTTTTATGGCTGGCTCAGCCTGCCCTGAGGGCAGGGCTGGCGCAGCATGTGGTGCCGGGGATCGAACCGAGGTCCCTGAAGCCGCCCAAGCTTTCCTAAGCAGGCGCTTTAGACCACTGAGCCATCCTGCCGGGCCCGCAAATGTTCTTTAAAGGGAAAATGACCTGGCAGTTATGAAGATTTTTTTTCTTCATAAGTAATCTATCCCCACAAAATGTTTTCACTTGTGTCTAAGTTGGCATGAATGCTGCCATCTCCAGCCTGCCAGATTGATAAGTGAATGACTGTGGTTCTGAGGAATGAACCACAGTCCCTGTCTTTTATTTATTTGTTTGTTTATTTATTTATTTATTTATTGTCTTTTTGAGACAGGGTCTCGCTATGCAGTTCAGGCTGGCCGTGAGCTCACTTTTGTAGCCCAGGCTGGTCTTGAACTTGCACTGGTCCTCCTGCCTCAGCCTCCCAAGTGCTGGGATTACAGGTGTGCGCCACCACACCAGGCTCTTTATTTTGTATTTTGAATAGGATCTTACGGAGGGGCTAGATGCCTGGGCTAGGCTTAAATTTGTGATCTTCTTGTCTGCGGGAACCTGCTCCCATGCCTGGTTTCCACTACCTCATTGTGAAGAACATAGCCCTTCTTACACAACACAGCCCAACCTGGAAAGATCGCAGTCAATGCCAGTTTTGGATGTTTATCAAAACCAGCTGACAAATTGCTATGTAACAGCACAATGAAAGAGAAAAGAGATAAAACAGATTTAAAATCATAATAGAATGCTTTATGATCTCCCTTTGAGAAGGATATATCTGTAACACTTCTGGTAACTTTATGGGCAGGTTTGTGGGTTTTTTGTTTGTTTGTTTGTTTTGTTTGTGTGTGTGTGTGGTACTAGGATAGAACACAAGACCCTGTGCTCACCAGGCAGGTGCTTTTTCCTTCCTCTGAGCTATATCCCTGGCCCTAGGGCGGTTTTAAATTATGGAGAATACAAATAAATAGGATGGATTTTCAGAAGGACATTTTCCAAACATCAGCTGGCTGGGTACATGGATCTTGGGATAAAATATCCAGTAACATTATATATAGACCTCAAAGCACAGCCTATCAGATACTCAGAAGCGAGTGAAAGGTCTACCTACAGTCTGGAAAAACTGTAGCTAATTTAAAAATGACTCCGGCGGTAATGAAGGCACTGAAATTGAGGCCAACCTGTCCTGTCTGGGAGAAGATACTCCCTGATCTGTGGGAAAGGCAGGCACTGAGCGAACCTGTCCTGGGCATACTAAATGTGCTCACTAAATGCTCTACATAGATACTTGATTATTTCAGCCATGTCACTCAGAGTTTATACGTTCAGATTGTCAAACACGGACCATAGGGGCTGGGGAGATAGCTCCGAGGCACAAGTGCCTGCTGGGCAAGTGCAAGGTCGTGAGTTCGAACCCTGGTCCCACAAAAAAAAAAAAAAAACACGGACCATAAAAAAAAATTCTTTTGTCTTTCAAGTTGGGAAAAAAAAAAAAAACAAAAACAAAAACAAAAAAACTCACGTCACATTATATTTGCACAGGTGTTCCTTATAATTAGTGAAGCTTTCTGTTAAAACACACCTAATTCAATCTGGAGAACTGGGCAGATACCCACCAACTGACAAATGTGTTTGTGTTTTTCCCTAGGAATCAAAAAGTGTTGAGCTGCTTACATCCAAAACCCAATGCAATTTTCAGGCTGATCTGCTTTCCCTGGGCAGGTGGTAACTCATTTTATTTTACTAAATGGGGCCAGAAGATTTGTGATTTGCTGGAAGGTATGTTCATTTTCATCATCACCTGAGCAATTTATGAGGCAGAAGATGGGTATACCCAGGTATTGTAGTTAACTGAGTTTCTTGGAACTGTGGGTTTATAACTCATTAAATTTGGAAAATTTGTAATTATACCTTCAAAAATAACTAGTTTTCTCCTTCTCCCATTTCTGTGTGGCATAACAATATACACTGTCCCAAAGGTCACTGGGCTCTCTGTTCAATCTGTTTTGTTTGGTTTTTGGGACAAGATCTCGCTTTGTACTCACTTGGCAGTGAGCTCATTACCTAGCTAGGGTGGCTTGGAACTGACGGTGATCCCCCTGCCTCTACCTCATGAGCTCCAGCATTGCAGGTGTGCACCCCCATACCCAGCTCTGTTTAGTTTCCTAAAGGCTTTTAATTTTTTTTTAATGTGTTTTTTTTTTGTTTGTTTGTTTTGTTTTTTTTTTTTTTTGGTCTTCTTGAGACAGGGTCTTGCTATGCAGTTTAGGCTGGCCTTGAGCTCACTTTTGTAGCCCAGGCTGGTCTCAAACTTGCACCGATCCTCCTGCCTCAGTCTCCCGAGTGCTGGGATTACAGGTGTGCGCCAGCACACCCAGCAATGTGTGTGTTTCATAGGAATTGGTTCCCTACTTTTCCAAGATATCTTCCATGTGGATTGCCTGTACAATGGAGGCTGGCTTTCTTTCTCTTTTTTTCTTTCTTTCTCTTTTTCTTTCTTTCTTTCTTTCTTTCTTTCATTCTTTCTCTCTCTCTCTCTCTTTCTTTCTTTCATTTTTCTTTTTTTCCAATAGATTTTTTTCTTGAAGCACTGTGAAACTGAAGAAAATCCTTAATCATTTAGTTTATATTTCTTTTTTTTTTTTTTCATTTTGTTTATATTTCTTAATCTCTCAGCATACCTGGCTTAAATGAATACTCTGGATAGAAAGGAAGTCAGACCTTATCAATGGCTGAAATCTTGGCATTTTAACACCTGGCTGTGTTTGCTGACTTGCTGAGATCTTTGTGTCTCTTGTGTTGAAGGAACAGAAAAAGCTCTGCAGGCTTCTTAGCCCTATAGAAATAGCTCCCAGCCAGTTTCCAGCTTTTTCAGGCCCCCAAACCAACAGAACTGCCCTGCAGAAAAGGTCAGATAATCTTCTTGTGCTCAACATCACTCTCCTGCAATGTCAGGATGCCTCCTTGGCAGGACCTATCTCCCTGTCTACATCCTAAAACAAGCCCTAATCAAACATACATAAAGGCATCCCTGGAGAATCATCCATAAGAAAGTGATGGAATATGATGGCACCATGGAAAAAGTCAAGTGAAGCCAGCCCAGGTGCCCATGCTCAGCTATGCCCAACCATGGGCCTGGCACCTGAGGGGTGGGAACCCTGACAGGGAGGCAGTATATATAATATATATATAATGCATATATGTATATGTGTCTATATATATTTTTTAATATATTTAGTACAGGTTCTACAGGGTCTCACCATGTACATCGCACTTGCAGTGATTCTCCTGTTTTCAGCCTCCGAAGCCCTGGGATTACAGGCACACACCATAGTGTCCAGTCTGTCACCTTCTCAGCACACCTGGAGGTGGGGCTGGCACCCTGCAGCTACCTAAGCAGGTGCTTTAATCTGCTGAGCTATCTGGCCAGCCTAGGGGGAGTATTAGCCAACAGCTCCCACGATTCTGACTGTCATACTCTCTAATGTTTCAACTCATTTTGTATTATTTCCTCCATTCTACATTTTTTAAAGTTTATTTTTATTTTATTTTCTTGTTTCAGAACTTTTGTTTGTTTGTTTGTTTGTTTTTATGGACGGTTCAACCTGCCCTGAGGCAGGGCTAGTGCAGCATGTGGTGCCTGGGATCGAATCGTGGTCCCTGCAGCCGCTTTAGACCACTGAGCCATCCTGCCGGGCCCCTCCTCCATTCTACATTTTTCCATAGTCATTTTTCTTCCATGAACTAAGTGACTTAATCTATTTTCATTTTCTTTCATGTGTAAGTATTTATTTTGTTTTTTGTTTGTTTGTTGTACCTGTGATTGAACTCAGAACCTTGCACCTGTCAGGCAGGCAATTATGCCCCTGAGCTACCTCCCCTAGCCCTATTTTCGCTATCAGGGTCTCTAGATCAGGACTCGGTAGTGATCCGCCTGTTTACAGTGTCCTAGGAGCTGGGATTACAGTCACTGCATGCCACTATGCCCAGTCTCAATTGCTGTCTCATGGCGCCCTCGGGGTGGGGCCTGGCACGGCAGGCCCAGGGATCAAACCCCTGGCCAAACAGCTCAGGAGATTAAAGCACCTGCAAGCAGGTGAAGGAGCCAGGGGTTCCATCCCAGGGCCTGCAGTGCTGGCCCACCCTAGTAGTGAGACCTTAAACACCTTGTAGACCCTTCTTAAAAAAAAAAATTCATTTTGTAGCCTAGACTGGCCTCAAATTCAGAGGGATCCCCTTGCCTCCACCTCCCAAGAGCTGGGATTATAGACAAGTACCTGGCCTGGGCATAACTACTTTAACTGCTTTAATTGTATCTTATTAATTATGACCTTTAAATTTTTATAACTTATTTTGTATTTTCTTTCTGACTATAGAGAGACTTTTTTTAAAATTAGGCAGAGCTTAACAATGTGGCGGTCACATTTATTTATTTATTTATTTATTTATTTAGTGGGACTGGCAGTTCACGCCACCTTGCTCCTGCCAGGCAGGCATTTGTGCCACAGAGCTATCTCCCCAGCCCCTATTTTCTTTTTCTAATCTTTATTTATGTTATGGCTGGCTCAGCCTGCTGTGGGGGTGGGGCTGGGGCTGGAGCTGGTGCAGCATGTGGTGCCAGGGATAACCCCGGTTCTTGAGTCTATCTATGCTTGACTAAGCAGGCGCTTTAGACCACTGAGCTATCTCGCCAGCCCCAACTCTAAGGGTTTTTGTTGTTGTTGTCTGGCTGACTCAAGGTGCTTTAAGGGTGGGTGTGGGCAGCCTCAACTGCATAGCGAGACCCTGTCTCAAAAAAAAAAAAAAAAAAAAAAAAAAAGAAGCGAACTCGTATTGTTTGCCTTGACACCGCTGCATGAAGTGACTGGGGACTGGGGTGAATAAACCTTGATCACCACATCCTCCCTCCACTGGGGTCCATGTCCTACTTGGTGTTCTCCAATACCTCGTCCTGTATTAATGCCACTTCTGCTTTCTTTTTATTCCCATTTCTATCTTCAGACAAATGTTCCACACCTTCTGTGCCTTTCTGAGGTGCTGTATTCACTTGATTCCCTTGCATATAGGACAGAATTCGGTTTTGCATTGCAGGAAAATCTAAAAATCTTTTTCTTGAAGTGGGTGAATTAAACCCACATTAATGTTCAAGTGAGTATGATCACTCCCGCTCTGCCTGACAGACACGTGTGTCTGCCACGTTTCTTTGACTATATGTCGAGATTTTCTCTTTTTTAAAAATATGTTTTCTTTAGGAATATTTGTAATTTTCCTCTAGCCATTATCTTCATATTTTAGATAAATTCTTTAATATTTATTTCCCTCAATTATTTTCCTTGGTTATTTTGTCTTTAAATTTCTTACCTCAGAGACATACCTATTATGCATCTAAAATCAATGAAGCTACTCTTTTACCTTTTTTTTAATGAGGCAGGAACCTGCTGTGTCTAGTTTGGCATTGAACTCACCACGTGCTCTCCAACCTGGCCTCAAACTCACCATGATCCTCCTGCCTCAGCCTCCTGAGTGCTGAACTGTAGGCATGTGCCCCCCGTGCCTCGCTTCTTTTTTCCTTCCCTATGAAAGGTATTATGTTGACTTTATCACAACATATAATGTGTTAAAGTTTCATTTAATTAGATTTTTTTTTTTTTTTTGACACAGGGTTTTGCCAGGCTGACCTCGAACTCCTGGCAACATTCTTCGGCCTCGCAAGTGCTGGGGTTGTAGTCATGCAGAACCATGCCTGTCAGATACATAACATTTATGTATTGTCTTACCAGCCTCAGCCCTTTTGGCGTCTTCTTTCCTTCCTTTGAAACAATAATTTGTTAGTCCATGTCTGCAGTTCACAGTGACAACATTTATCCTGGGGAGTTGGAACCTGCACAAAATGCATCATGGTTCTCTCTACATCCCCCTCACCCCCATCCCTATATTCAAAGCTCCCCTGCTTTCCACTCCTCATAGCCATCTTGGTTGAATGAAGTCCCTCTTCCAGCGTAAGCGTTGGTGGACTTTTTCTGTGGAGGTCTCATAGAGAGCAGCTTCCATTTCACAAGCTGGATGATGGCTGCAGCCACTGCAGCTCCGCTGTGGTCTCAGCAAAGCAGCCGGGGGTCCATTGGGAAGGAGGTGGCTTTGTGCAGTGAGGTATGCGGTGCACAATGCAGCCCAGGCTGAGCGAGGCAGCCAGGTGGGAGAATTGCAAACTGGAGCTCAGCTGGAGCAGCTTCATGAGACTTGGTCTCAAAGTAAGCACTGGAAGAGGCCTGGGCATGCAGCTCAAGTGAGAGCTCTGATTCATTCTCCAGTAAGGCAAACTAAACAAAAGGCACCACACACATACACGCACACACACATGCACGCACGCATGCAGGCACACATGCACGTGTACATGCACACGCATCAGAGGTAGAAGCAGACGCAGCAGGCTTGGAACAGCCAGTGGCAGCAGGTGGCTTCTGTCTTTGTCGTGGCCACATCCCACCCTTCCAGATGGTGCTGCCCTGGGGTCAGTAACAGGGACACTTTCCCCCACACTTCTGCCCACCATCACTTCACTTCCAGGATCCTCCTGGCTCTCTGGCTTGCATAAGTGACAGATTGGCTGTCAGGAGGTCTCCTTTTTTCAGTATATATATATATATATATTTTTTTTTTTTTAAATTACTGTCTTTTTTTTTAATTTTTATTTATTTATTTATTGTTTCAGAACCTTTGTTTGTTTATTCACTCATTTTCATGGCCGGCTCAGCCCGCCCCAAGGGCAGGGCTGGCGCAGCATGTGGTGCCGGGGATCGAACCGCGGTCCCTGAAGCCGCCCAAGCTTCCCCAAGCAGGCGCTTTAGACCACTGAGCCATCCCACCGGGCCCCCAGTATATTTTCTTAGTAGTTGGCAGTATATAGTGACTACACAAGCTGGCACGTGCACGTAACACATCCCAATTCTTTCTACCTCTCTTCCCTCTCCTCCATCTTTTGGCCCCCTTTCCTCTTGCAAAATTACTAGTTCCATGTTTCCTATGATCAGTCTTTTGTTTTTAATTAATTGAGACAGTGTCTCCTTATGCATTTCAGGTTGGCCTTATGCTCATTTTGTAGCCCAGGCTAGTCTTGGGCTCCACTTGCGTCAGCCTCCCAAGTGGTGGGATTACAGGCATGTGCCACCATGCCCAGCTCTTTATTTTATTTTTTTTGTCCTTTTGCGACAGGGTCTCGCTATGCAGCTCAGGCTGGCCTTGAGCTCACTTTTGTAGCCCAGGCTGGTCTCAGACTCACACCGATCCTCCTGCCTCAGCCTCCCGAGTGCTGGGATTAAAGGCATACGCCACCACGCCCAGCTCCCAGCTCTTTAATTTATTAATACATGGAGTTTCTTGTAGAAGAGCAACACTGTACTATCTACACTTGTGCATCTCACTTCTTTCACTTAACATTATGGTCTCAAGCCGGGCATGGTGGCGCACACCTGTAATCCCAGTACTTGGGGGGCTGAGGCAGGAGAATCAGTGAGTTCGAGACCAGCCTGGGCTACAAAAGTGAGCTCAAGGCCAGCCTGAACCACACAGTGAGACCCTGTTCCAAAAAGACAAAAACAAAACAAAACAAAAAATTATGGTCTCAAGGTGTACCCCTTTTCCTGCAGATGACATAAAATTATCCTTTGTGGCAGAATAGTGTATACCACGCTGTCTTTCTCCACTTCTCTGGTGATGGACATATAGGATGCTTCCAAGATTTAGCTATTATGGGCTATGCTGCTATAAACATGGGTAAGCAGGTGTCCCTATAATATGGTGCCTTTAACTCTTTCAGGACAATACCTGGAAGAGGAATAGCTGGGTCCAGTAGAATTTCTTTTCTCTTTCTCCCCCCCCCCCACCCCGCTTTGGTCTTTTTCAAATAGGGTCTCACAATGAAGTTCAGGACAACTTTGAACTTATTTTGTAACCCAAGCTGGCCTTGAACTTGCAATGATCCTCCTGCCTCAGCTTCCCAATTGCTAGAATTATAGGTGTGTGTCACCATGCTAGGGCTCCATTGACTGAAAAGTCCGATTTAGACATTCTATAGGCTAGACTCATTTCTTTTCTTTAAATTTCTTTCTTGTCTTTTTCTTCTTTCTTTCTTTATTTCTTTCATTCTTTTTTTTTTTTTTTGTCTTTTTTGAGACAGGGTCTCACTATGCAGTTCAGGCTGGCTTTGAGCTCACTTTTGTAGCCCAGGCTGATCTCAGATTCACATCAATCCTCGTGCCTCAGCCTCCCAATTGCTGGGATTACAGCCATGTGCCACCACACCCGGCCCTACATTCATTTCTGCTGGTGTGCTGTCAACATTTTCTGACCCGTATTCATAGGTCCTTCAAAGGAGCCAGGGGTGCCTTGCTCTCTTGTTGTCATACTTCCAGAGCGCCCTCTGCCCTTCCTATAATGAAATACAGTTTTAACCAATAAATAGCACCTACCTGCTGTGGGGCTGATTCTGTAGTTTTCTGATTTTTTTTTTTTTTTTTTAATTGTCTTTATGAGACAGGGTCTCGCTATGCAGTTCAGGCTGCCTTTGCACTCACTTTTGGAGCCCAGGCTGGTCTCCAACTCACACCGATCCTCCTACCTCAGCATCCCAGGTGCTGGGGATTACAGGCGTGCGCCACCATGCCCGGCCTCCTATTTTCTTTTATTATTGAACTCACAGTGTCTTTTTTTCCCTTCCTTTCTCTTCTCTATTTGTCATCTATACCATATTTAAAGCGTGTTCCATGTGGATGACCTGTACACAGACCTGTACTTCAACTCTGTCTGATCCCCTCTGCCTTCTTATTTTGAGACAAGAGCTCAGCATGTAGTTCATAATATGTAACTTGTATAGCCTAGAATTCACAGCAGTCCTCCTGAGTGCTGAGTTTACAGGGATGTACCACTACCACTGACTTTCATCTCTGCTGAAGTGTCTGGTAGAGAACAAGAAGGCTCAGCTCATGGTGACTGCGCACGATGTGGACCCCATTGAGCTGGTGGGGTTCCTGCCTGCCCTGTGTCACAAGATGGGGTCCCTTACTGTATCATCAAGGGGAAGGCCAGGCTGGGGCATCTGGTCCACAGGAAGACCTGTACCACTATTGCCCTCACACAAGTCAACTCGGAAGACAAAGGTGTGCTGACTAAGCTGGTGGAGGGTGCCCGGACCAACTGTAATGACAGATACAATGAGGTCTACTGTCACTGGGGAGGCAACGTTCTGGGTCCAAAATCTGTGACTCATTTTGCCAAGCTGGAGAAAGCAAAGGCTAAAAAGCTTGTCTCTAAACTTGACTAAGTGTACTCTTGAGTTTTCTGTACATAAAAAGCAAATAGTCCTTAAGGCAGTGTAAAAAGAAAGTTATATTTTTTTGTTATATAGGTCTTGCTCTACCTTGGTCTTAACCATCCAGCAGAAAAGTCCAACCATGAGATATAAAAAGTAAATCCATATTAATATGCTGAGCTGTAAAAGACTCAAGTCTACAGTTTCTGACACTGCCAGTTCTGCTGATGACCCACTACTATTATGGACTATTGGACTATACATACAGCTACTTTCTCTTAGTTCAATGTGAAGAAAGATTTGTACTAATAGTGTTTAGAAAAGAGATCATTTCTACATCTTATACTCTGAACAACTACTATGAAGACAATATGCAATGTATTATCGTAACTGTCCTAACCTGTTTTGAAACTGTCTCATTGTTCTTTCTCATTAAAATTGATAAAATTAAAAAAAATTAAAAAGAAGAAAGTTAAAAAAAAAAAAAACAGAGGCTTTGCTGGGAGCTGTGGCACACACCTGTAACACTGGCACTCTAGAGGCTGAGGCAAGAGGATTGCTGCCAGTTTGAGATCAGCCTGGGCCACGAAGTGAGTTCAAGGCCAACCTGAACTGCATAATGAATCCCTGTCTCAAAAAATAAAAGAAAAAACCCAGCTGTTTGGTTTTTCTTATATAGTCAATAGCTGCCAGGGGTACCCATTCATGTATATACTTGCTTCTGGAATTTTCAATTACCTCTTTTTTTTTTTCTCCTTTTCCAAGTGTTCTCTTTATTATGAGCTAAACCAGATATCTAATTATATGTATGTTTCATCCATCATTTCTAGATATTTTGGAGTTAAAGTGTTTTCAGGTGTTTAGTTTTTTTTTATGATGTTGCTTTTCTTATTAGCAAAATTTGAAATTTTGACAGGCCTGGTGAGCTAGTTCAGCAGACTAAGCACTTGCTTAGGCAAGCGCAGGTACCAGGGTTTGATCCTCTATACCACCTGCCATGCCAGCCCTGCCCCCATGTGCACTGAGCTGACCACCAAGCCCTGGCATGGTGGCACACACCTGCAGACCCAACTGGGGAGGCTGAAAACAGGAAGATCACTACAAGTCCAAGCTGCACACCCTACATTAAATATAATTTTGAAGCTTTTACTTCTCCAGACTTGGTCATTTTCCTGTGTTTCTGAAATTGTTCATGTCATGTCATTTACGAGGCCTTTTGTATAATCACAATGTCTCATTTATTATTCATCATGTCTCCCAATTCCTAGTGTACGCTATAAGATATGCTGGAAGAGAAAGCCGGGCTGAAGAACCTTTTGTGACTGACATCAACGACATTGTTGACGAAATTGTTTGTGCTTTGCCATCAGTGGTCCAGGATAAACCATTTGCATTTTTTGGTCATAGGTATTTAAATTTTGTTTTAAAAGACATAGGGTGGGAGGGTGTCCTTTTCTGTTGACTTTTCTTTTTCTTTTTTTTTTTGGGGGGGGGGTTCAAACCCAGGTCCTTGTACTTGCCAGACAGGTGCTTATGCCACTGAGCTATCATCCTGGCCCTGGGTGTATGTGTCAGGGGAGGTCCTTAATCAAAATTCATGGGTAATGTTCTTTGTATTTTGTGAGATGCAAACCTTTTATATTGAGCAAACATCATTTTTTATTAGTACATGTTTGCAGTACATAATGATTACGTTCCCTGTGGGGAATCAGTACACCTACATGAATCATCTCAGTACATTTTCCCCCTCTCCTTCTCTCACATAGACAGGTATTAAATAATTATGACCAATCACAACACATCTCTCCAGTTTCTACGGTTTTTATACCTCTTTTTTTTTAAAAAAAAAAAACTCATTAGGGGCCCAGCGGGATGGCTCAGTGGTCTAAAGAGCCTGCTTGGGAAAGCTTGGGCAGCTTCAGGGACCGCAGTTTGATCCCCGGCACCACATGCTGTGCCAGCCCTGCCCTTGGGGCGGGCTGAGCCGGCCATAAAAATGAGTGAATAAACAAACAAAGGTTCTGAAATAAGAAAAAATAAATAAAATAAAATAAATTAAAAAAAAAAACTCATTAGGCAAAATAGCTAAGACATAAAATCAAGACTCATTCCACTTATTTGTAAAATTATTTGTGAGGCTTAATTGAATAGCAATCATAAATAACTTGGAATATAGTAAGAAACTCAGTATGTGTTACCTACTATAATATATAATTTTTATAAGTATAGGAAAGTGAAATTGAATAATAGAAGTGCTTATCATCCTACCACCCACATTATAATGCTTTAAAAGACTTTATTTAGTATATGTTTGCCATACATAATGATCACATTTATTATAGGGAATTTGTACCTATACATAACACATTGTAATTATTTTTTTCTCATTCCCTTTCCCTCTCTTCAACCCTTCTTCCTCTCCCAATTTACTTTTCTGATTCCTTAGTATTTCTACATGATGGGGTCCTGTGTTATATGTTTGCCTGAATTTTGTCACTTAAATATTGGGTTTTTGTTTTAATTGGTCAATATAGTTTACATTTTGACCAACATTTTAATAAAACTGCATAAGAGACACAGCATAAGCAATTGTATGCTGTATAGAGAAGGTTTCTCTTGACTCTAGTTGTGTCAGCCCATGGTCGGTCAGCCTTGTCACTCTGAGTCTGTGGCAAGACAACATATAAAGGAATAACTGAGTCTGTGGCAGAGTAAAACCACTGACCCAATAGCCCAGAGATGAAAGAGAGGACAAGGGAGTGCCCTTCAGAGGTATACCCAAGTGACCCCAGACCCACCCCTCATCCTCCCCTCCATGCCCTCCCACCTCTTGGAACTCCTCCACCTTCCAACAGCACCACACTCGGAATAAGATATTCCCAGGCTGACCTTTGGGGGACATTTCCAGGCTAAACCACAGCACATGGAAATCAGTGTGACTCTTACACTGGACTATCTAGGATGAGACTTCTTACAGATCAATTATTCACTAACCTACACTTATGACTACTATGGGATCATTGCTGTGCTCATGATACTTGGATCACCACAGGTCTTGACGGTTACCATGTTTGTCTTTCCTTAATGTAGCATGGGATGTTATGTTGCTTTTTTGACTGCATTACAATTGAAAGAAAAACATAAGATGGAGCCAGTCCACCTTTTTGTGTCAAGTGCACCTCCTCCCTATGTAAGTGATTTCGTTTTCTTCAGAGAAGAATAAATAGGAAGGTGATGTGGGAAGAGAAATTAGGCTGCTTTTTTCCTGTCTAACAAACTTGGTAGACTATGGACATGACGGCAGGGTTACAATCTTTCAGCCTGTTTCCATGTCCTTCTCTCTCCATTTCCTGAAATGTTCTGCACAGCTCCCTGACTGGTATCTGTGTTATCCTAGAACCTCTGAGCTAAAACTGACTGAGCATCAGTGCTTTTTTTGCCTCTCATTGTGGATTAGCTTGGAACTTAGTCAACTTTCAGGAAAGCAACCAATCAGAGCCAGAAACTTTTAGAAGACTAAACCTGGTGCTCTGGTAGCTGTTGCTTTTCTCTGACCCCTCTGACTCCCTGCAGGGACCCCAACTGCCAGGAACTTGAAGTCCTGAAGGTTACTGGGTAGCACCATGACACTAGAAACTTTCTTATCCCTACTTTCAAAAAGAGATAGTTCTCCATAGCCTATAGATGAAATTCAGTTTTTAATCTTGATTTAAGGACTTTTTCCTTAGTGAGTTTTAGCCTATAAGCTAGTATGTTTCATAAAATAAAATAACAGGCCTTTTTTTGTTGATGTTTCAAGTCAGAGGCCATGATGCAGATTCTCAACCTTGATGAAATATCAGATGAACAAATTAAACATCAACTTATAAATTTTGGAGGCATCCCACAGGGCCTTATCAATCACCAAGAACTTTTCCAACAAACTTTTCCCATCATATTGGCAGATGTAAGAGTTTTAAGTAAATTTTGGTAAGTAACTGAGATAAGTTTGTGTGTGTTTACAGAAATATATAGATTGCCAGTTCTCACCAGCTGCATATGTTGGAAGAAAATATTTTTGAATTTCATTTTCTGGTTTTTAAATTTTAAAAATCTTTTATTTACTTATTTGGTACAAGGTCTCACTATGCAGCTCAGACTCCTAGTGATCCTCCTGTCCCAGCCTCCCCAGTGCTGGTATTATAGGTGTATGCCACCACACCTCATTTTGGTGGCTGGCATGGTACACCCAGAGTTCTGGGGTAGCATGGCATGTGGTGCTGAGGATTGAACACGGGTCCTTGCACTTGCCAGGCAGGCATTTAGACCACTCAACTATCTCCCTAGCCCTAGATTTCATTTCCTTTGAGCCATATTCTTGCTGTGTAGTTCAAGCTGGCCCTTCACTCACAGCAATCTGCCTGTCTCAGCCTCCCAAAGGTTGGGATTGCAGGCATGCCTCACCATGCTCACCCTTATTTTAGAAGGGTCAACAGGAGTAGATGTCTACTTGCTGCTATATGTAGAGGTGAACAGTAGGGAACTGTTCTATTTCTTACTGCTCTGTTTCAAAGCATTTAGATTCATGACAACTCTTCCCAAAGCCCCAGTAACCTAAGCCTATGAGTGGCACCCATTCCTAGTCTGACTTCCCCAGGGAATCAGTAGTGATCAGCATCTGGCCCTTTGTCACCCTGGCCTATTGCTATGCATTTCTTCCACTGTTCTCCTGGTGTGGGTTTCTGGAGACATTTGACATTTCTTTGATTGGGCCACCAGGGGCTGTGCTTGCTCCCAGAAGTTTACACAAGTACTTGCAAAAAGTGGGGCAGACAGGGAGCACCCCCTGAGTCATGACAACCCTGCCCATGTCCACTGTCCCTCCAATCACTGCTCATCTTCCATCACAAAGTTCACGACTTACCTCCTCCATACCCCAAGTCTATCCACAGCTCTCCATTTCTACCTTAACCATCTTCAAGTCTCTGATATTCCAACACCCGGGTCTCTATGCACCTTATTCTTTTGATTATCTTATCTCTCAACAATAGATTTACTTCTTGCTTTCTTGTGTGTGTGCTTTCATTGAAACCCAATAATGCATCAAATGTTAGAGACTGAAATGAATCTGAAATGTGAATGTGAGCACGCCTCTCCTCTGTCTTTAGAGAGTAAAGCTGAGCTGAGTCTAGGTTCTGCAGTTGCTATGGCTACCCTGTGGCCTGTCAGCCCCCCACCCCAGCCCCTCAGTCCTTTGCCGTTACTGTGGGAGCTTGGTGGCTGGAGTATTTTTTCTCAGTGGTCCTGCTCCAGCCCCAGTTTTCATCCTTTGCTATGGATCACAAAGCAGATGCTGCCCACCTGTGCCAAGGTGGGCGCTCTCTGTGTCTTCCCCATTGCTCTCCATCTTACACATGAACCCTAGTGGGACCATGGGACAGGGCCTGTGAGTCAGAGAGATAGCCATCTGATACCCCGCCCTGTGCTGGGTCTCCAACACTGTTGAATACCCAGCTGATTTTTTTTGGGTTGGTGTTAAGGTTTGTATCTAGTTGTCCCCCCAAAGCCTCATGCTGGCAGTTTGTGTTTTATTCTTGATCCAATGCCAGGATTACAGGTATGAGTGCCACACCCTGGCCCTGGGGTGAGTAATTTACATTACAATGTAAGGAGGGGAGAGAGGTTAGCTAGCTCTCAGTGAGTTGATCTAGTGTTTGTCAGGTGGGAGAGGCCCTCCTTGTTTTATACACTTTAGGCAGAGAAGACATCCTGGCCCCAGCTACTGAAAGAGCCCCCTTAGTTGGTCGTCTCCGGCTCTGCAGCCCCACCCTATATCCACAGGATGAGTGCCAAGCTTGATTGTAGGCACGTTACCAGAAACCCTTCTGGCGACACCACATCACAGTCCTTTAAGTACCTACACTTGCGTAGCCCTTGCCCACCTCTTCTACCCTCATTTGTTTCCATCCCACATGCCTGTTTAGTTCTCTGCATAGGGGGCCTTCATTTGAGCTCCGGCTTTTCCCTCTTCCAGTGTTGTCTCTACCTCTTGGGCCCCTTCTCTCTTATTCTTTCTAATCTCAGATCAACTTGCTTCTCCAGGGAGACCGGCCCTCACCTATTCCACCCTCATCTGTCCCCAGTTACCTTTCACTCCTGTCTGTCTCCCAAGCCAATGCTCCCCGCCTTAGAGGGCAGGAACCTTGCTTGTTCTCAGAGTCCAGCACAGCTCAGGAAATAGGCTCATGCTGTGTGGTGACACAGAGGAGGGGACCCACTCTGATTCTGAGAATGGCAGCACGGCAAGGGAGTAGGAGGCAGCAGGCAGGCTGTGTTGGGTACAACAGCTACAAGTGCTCCTGGTGATCAGCTTCCAGCAATCAGCCCCAGTGCTGCCCAAGTGTTCTACAACTTAGGAGGCACTGGACTATGCGCTGTTTCTGGGGAGGTTCACACATGCTCTGATAGGAAGGAGCAGGCTAAAAGGGAAGAGGTGAGGCAGCCCCTGAAGAAGCACCGGGGTGCTGCCCTGTGACACCACTATGATCTGCTCCTCCCTGTTCACAGCTCTGATACTCCCTCTAAGGTGATCCTTTCATGTGACTTCACAGGCTTCGTTGGAAAAGAAGACTTTGCAAAAGATATGGAAGGTGAAATTATTTTTGGAGTTTGGGGTATTTTATTGGAATACGTATCTGTGGCTTTCAGCAAATCTCAATTCATAAATGCCGCCATGAGTAGAAAATTGTTCTACTTAGTGTAAATAGAAAGATGTTGATCTTGGGTAAAAGGAGAGAACTCAGGTACCACTGTATACTGATACATCTTAGAGAAATTAAAACTACAGGACAGGAACCTGAGCCCTTGGAAGTAACTCTACTAGTGGGTATCAGCTCCCACAGAGATAGTATCTTAAAGAAAATCTTCCATTGTAGTGGGCACATACTATTTGTTATAAAATAAAATTTTGTTTCTTTTTAGCCTGGAAAGTTGTAACCAGTGGAACTTTTGATCTTCATGTACTGCCAGGAAATCACTTTCATCTTATGGAACCTGCCAATGAGAACTTCATCAGGCACTACATAACCAAGTGTCTAGAATTGTCATTGCTTGCCAACTTTTAGCTATTATTTTTAGCTTTAAAATAATCAAAAGTGAGGAGCTAAGGAGATAGCTCCATGGCACAAGTGCCTGCTTGGCAAGTGCAAGGTCATGAATTCAAACCCTGGTCCCACCAAAGAAATAATAATAATAATAATAATAATAATAATAATAATAATAATAATAAATAAATAAAAAATAAAATAATCAGAAGTGTTGGGTCAGGCCTGATGATGCATGCCTGTAATATTAGTACTTGGGAGGCTTAGGCAATGTGATTGCAAGCTCAAGGCTAGTCTGGGTTTTCTTCTGATTTTGGAAACTATGCCACTTCTCCTAAGAGTGATTTGTTTAGATATCAGTGGATGGCTCCATAGAACATTTGTGTAACTGGGGATAAAAGACAAACAGATAAAGATTATTTCTTCTGGAAGAGGCTTTTTATCTTTGCATTTGAAACTCACCTGATACTCATCTGTGGAAAGACTATCGAGTTTTCTTGGCAATTTATCTATTTTATGCTTTGAGAACTGTTGTTGTTACTATTGAGCAGTGTTAGGGATTGAACCCAAGGCCTCATGCATGCCAGGCAGATGTCCTACCATGCTGCCATCAGCAGGCAAGCACTCTATACACAGCCCCAGACCCCTGAAGCTATTTTAATGGTGGGAGTGATTGGCAGGGAAAATGCATGGAATTGAAATTACTGCTTTAGCAACCCACTGCAGTTCTAGGCTTATCTGTTGTGCTGTTCTGTGTGGGTGCAAAAAGAAACGAGAAGACTCTATGAATAAACTCCAGAGGACTCACTGAGACTTGTCTCTCTCAAAGTGAGCCCAGAGCTGCAGAAACAGCTCACTTTTATTGAGGGTTACAATCAGGCTAAGGAATGTGCAAAACTACTTTGGTGAATACAGATTACAAATCACTATGCCTTCTACTATATACCTAACACTAGGTTCACACAGATGTTAACATAAAAAACAAGCAGGGGAGGAGACAGCCATTCACATCCCAAGCAAGAGGTCAACAAACAGGACGCCAGCAAGAGAAGCTGCTATCTGCAGAAATCCCAGCTTTCTGGGACCTATAACAGACAGCAGCCCTCCCTGGGCTGTTTCTTGTTTCCTGCTTTTTGGTGTATCAGTTGGGCTTGCCTTATATTACTATACTTATCTACTGCCTTAAACAGTTCCTGTCATCTGCAGCAGCAGGGATCCAGCCTTCTTCCTGAGGGCAGCAATGCAGTGAGCCCGAGAGGGTGCCCAGCACACAGCCTGGCCTATGGGATGGCACAGGCAAGCACCAAGTTCTTGCTGACCAAGCTGCCTTGCCCTTGGCCTGGGTGACTTGCCTTCCACCAGAGGAGAAAGCAGAACAGCAGGACACAAACAGAAACCATGAGAAAAACAAAAATAGAAGCAGAAGAAATTAGCTGAGTCAGTACAGCAACAGAGTACCACAGGGTCACCCGTGGATGCCTACTAAGAGGACAACAGTCACACAAATCTGGAACTGCCTGCCCCGGGTGCTCTGTGAATTCCCAGATGATGCTTGATCATCACAATCAGAGGCTTTCAATTTCTTCCTTCTTTCCTCCAGATTTTCACAATAAATCATACTTCTTAACATGACTTTGGTCTCCTCCTTATAGTGTATCTTGCATAATAACATCATACACTATATGTTAACTTTTGGAGCCAGATGTGGTGGTGCACACATATTATCCCAGAACTTGGGGGGCTAGGGCAGGAAGATTGGGAGTTCCTGTGGAATGTGGACTACATAGTGGGTTTAAGGCCTGCTTGGAGTAACAGAAAGACACTGTCTCAAAGAAACAAATAAACAAACAAAAGTAAAACACAATGTTTGTAATCACATACCATGGGTTCATGTTTATGTAACTATTTTAAAATACCAGACAGGGATATAGCTCAGTGGCATAAACACCTATGGGAAGCACAAGGTCCTGAGCTCACTATCAGTATGAATGAATGAATGAATGAATGACCAACCATGTAGTGGTTGATACATTGTGTCAACTTGAGAAATTAAAAACTTAACTAAATCAGCTCAGTAATTCCATACTCTAGGGTGCGGAGGCAGAGAAGTCTTTGGTTTGCTCCTCCAGGAGCCTTTCCTTACAGTCTACACTGACTAAATTATTTTCAAATCAGTAAGTAGATCCCCAGCCTTCATACCAGTTCTTCAGGGAAGGGCCCAGGAAATGGCATCAATCTGAAGAGTAAATAATGACACAAACTGAACTCTTGGCAGAATTGTCTTGAGCTACTTCTAAGCTCAGATTCATCATGTAAATTCTAACATGCAGCCTCTGTTTTCAACAATTACAGATTCTTTGTCATTTGTCAGCAAGGAATAATAAATTCTGGAAAATCTCTTGTATATATTTTCCTTCATCTTATCTACTAAGACCTTGCATATTGTCATGGTTACTTTTCACTTATTACTGGGACAAAGTACACAACACCCAGAATTAAGGAAGAAAGGGTTTATTTAGCTCACAGTTTGTGGAGGTTTCAGTCCACACTCCAAGGCAGAGTGGCACATGACAGAGGGCAGCAGTTGATGGTGGCAGGGAATGATAAACAGCAAGGAGAGGGACAGTAGTTGCAGCTTCTAGCAAGCCTCTCCCTTCCTTCCACGCTGACTGCAGAGGGTGGCACTCCTCTGAGGAAGAGGCGCTCTTCATCCTTCCTCAGTTCCCTTTCATATCCTTTAAGTGCTGATTCACACTAGGGCAGGCCCTCCATGTCTCTCACCAGCAGCAGGCAACATGCAAGGGGCAGGGTGGATGGCTCCTAAGTACTCAGCCTCAGCCTGTGAGTGACCAGATGGCCACTTCCAAAGCCTTCTCTTTGGGTGCCTTGGGCCTTGACTGCACTGGGGAAAATGTCTGGAGATAAAACTTAGTAATGAAGAGATCAACTTGGCTTGAGTCAGCTTTACTTTTCAAAAATTTCCAGATAAATCTTTGATTTGCTTTTCTTTAACAGTACTAGAAATTGAATCAAGGGCCTCAAATATACTAGGCAAGTGTCCTGCCATTGGCTACATGCTCAGCTCTTTCTTATGCTTAATTTTTCTTGATGGTCTTACCAAGTTTGTCCAGACTGAGTTCAAATCTGAAAATCTTCCTGCCTCAGTCTCCTCAGTAACTGAGATTAAAGGTGTGTGCCACTGTGACTAAGTTTTCTTTTTGTGGAGGACCACCTGGACAACTCTCCTTGAAAGAGGAGCAATTGTCTTCACTTTGGCTGAGCTTGACCCTGTGTCCATGTACTGATAGGTACCGAACTGGCTAGGACTTTTTCCTTATTCCTTCAACTGGCCTTAAGCAATGCATATTAGTCTAGCTGAGGTGCTGGTGGTGGTCTTTGAAGACAGCAGCCACAGGCATGCTTCCCTGGAGCCCCCACCCACTGTTCCCTTGTGCGAGCCAGCTCAAGAGGGAATGAAGAGCCAGCGTTTCATGCTGTGACCTGGAATGGAGCCTCCACATAGAGGCTAAGGCTTCCTGGGGCTTGGAATGTTACACATCTGAGTCGAAGTACCAACCCAAAACATCAAATAGTACCTCAATTGTGTAATGTAGATTACTCTTTCTGCATATCCTCTCTCTGCATATGGCAGAGGTGGCTGCAGGCCTACCTAGCCCAGCTCACAGCATTCACCTACTTCCACCATTCTCACAGTCACCCATCCTCAAGCCACTCATGAATGAATAAAGCCTAGGTTGGGCCTTGGGTCAAAGTCTTTGTTCCAGATAGGTATGACTTAGGCCCACTTTGTTCCCTATAACTAAAAATATGCCTTAGTGTTTTTATTCTCATCATGGCTTGTACTGGGTGTGGTAGATTGGAATTAACTTGATGGGATTCCAAAAACTTATCCATGGAATTTCAAATATAAACTTCTCAGTCCAAGACAAAGACCAGGAAGGCCTCTCTATATCTTATTTAGCTTTTACGTTTTTGATGATACAGGGTTCAGACTCATAGTGATCTACTTGTCTCAGCCTTCCTAGTGTTGGGATTACAGGTGTGCTCCACCAGGCCCAATTCTGGGGCCAGCAAAGTGTACCAGGATTTCCATGGCTGGCATACCATGTAGTTCCAGGGATTGAACTCGGGACGTTATGCTTGCCAGACAGGCGCTTATGCTGCTGAACTATCTCCCTAGTCCAATGTGTCTTTTAATCAAACTTTTTTTTTTTTGAGACAGAGTCTCTGTATGTAATCCAGGTTGGCCTTAAACTCCTCCAGTAGCCTAGGCTGGTCTCCCAAATGCTATGATTACAGGTGTGGGCCAGCCACCATTCCTGGCTTAAACATTTTGAGATAACTACAAATTCCCATGCAGTGATGAGAAATAATAAGAGATCCCATACAGGTTTACACTCAATTTCTACTACTAACAAAGCTGCATGTAACTATAGTGCAGTGCCATTGCTGACATCACTACAGTCTCAATGTAGAACCCTGTAGTGCAGCTGTCCTCCCCACTGCCTTTCCATAGGAGCTCCCAGCCTCTTCCTTTCTGACAGCCACCTTTATGTCCCTCCCCCACTCCTATCATGTTTTCATTTCCAGAAGTTAAGCAGAAGCACAGCTTGCTTTGATCCAGACCAGAACCCCTCCTTGCAGGTGTTGCAGGCTTGGCCCCAGCCAGGGGTGGGGGGTCGGGGGATTAGGTTCCAGGGGGCATACCTCAAAGGGGTACTGAACCCTGCCCCTACTTCTCTTCACTCCCCAGCTTCCCTGAGGTGAGTCCCTTCCTCTGCTACTGGCTTATACCACAATTTTAGGCCTCATTCCAAGCCCAGAGCAACAGGGACAAGCACACAGACTGGAACCAGACTGGAGCCCCGTGACCTTTGAGCCAAAACAACTCTTTCTCCCCATAGGATGATGACCTCAGGTATTCTGAGCCAGCAAGAACATTTGGAAAGTGGCTTTTGGTACTCACCTAATTCCCTAGATATTTATTCAATAGATTTAGGGGCTTTTCAGAAAAATAAAGTCAATTTATCCTTTTAATAATACCATAACAACTCTGCAGTCTTATTCAAGGAATAGAAGTACATTCTTTTGGGGGGCTAGTAATCCTGTATTTATCATATAGAATCTAAGATTTTCAAACTACTCAGACTGTGTGTGTGTGTGTGTGTTTTAGAAACTGAACCCAATGCCTTCACACTCAGCTATATCTGCCCCTAAATTAAACTTGCGTTCCTCCTGCCTCAGCATCCCAGAGTACTGAGATGACAGCGCTATGCCTTACTTGGGTGACGCTTTTGCCCTTCCAAGAGCTGGAGGCTTGAGGGGTGGGTTAGCATTACATTCACGCCAATAACACTGGAAGCAAGAGGCAGAGCAGAGGAACAGTTCACCATTAGCTATATTTTAGTTTAATTCTTTTGTCTTAAGTGCAAAACTTTCAAGAAAAATAGTGGATATTTCCATGGGGGATATTTTTTAAAGAGCAATAGAGCCAGGGTGGTGGGATACCTTGGTAGACTAAGCACCTGCTTAGACAAATGCAGGGACCCAGGTTTGATCCCTGGCACCACCCCTGGGCATGCTGAGCCAGCCACCGAGACTGGGCTTGGTGGTGCATGCCTGTAATCCCAGGGCTAGAAAGGTTGAAAACAGGAGGATCACTAAGAGTCCAGACTATATAGTGAGACCCTGCACAAAATACATTACGGAAAAAAAGAACTATAGAGCCATAGACTTACAAGTTTTTTCCTTTTGCTTTTTGTGGTGCTACAGATCATACCCAGGGCTCTGTGAATCCAGGCAAGGACTTTATCACACCACCACACCCTGAGCCCCCAGCTAGTTGCTTTTTTGTTACTTTTTACGGAGCATTGCTTTTGTGAGTGCAGGATGGTTACAGGTAACTCAATCAGTTCTTACAGTTACCGTGACAGGAAGCTATTCTCCCTTCTCTAGAGGTCAAGTTTGGTGATACTAATGACTGTCCACATCACCTAGTGAGTAAAGCATGGGGCAAGGACTTGGTGGGCAGCCTGCGACTGTATAGTCCCTGCCGCTATGGAAGCCCTGCATGCCACACTATGACAAAGGAACCGACTCCCCTTTGGTTCTTCATATAATAAACTACCTTTATTATCCCAGGTGTACCAAACCATTGCAAAAGAACAGGTAAAACAGAGAGCAAATCATTCTTGAAGCTTTTACATACCAACTACCAGGGTGATAAGTTTTTAAAGATATTTTTGTTTTGTTTGAGATAGGGTCACTTTATATAATTCAGGCTGGGCTTGAACTCACTAGGTAGCCTGAGCTGGCCTCCAAGTCATGATTCTCCTCCCTCAGCCTCCTAAGTGCTAGGATTATAGGTGTGCATCACTACACCCAGCAGAAGAACTTTTAGTCACTTGGTTTAAGGAAGTAAAATTTGGGCCAGGGAGATAGCTCAGTGGAATAACCACTTGCCTGGCAAGTGCAGAGTCCTGAGTTCAATCCTTGGTACTGCAAAGAAATAAAATAAAATAAAAAGGTAACACTCAGCATACTCCTAGATCATTCTGACAGCAAATATATCCATGATAGGGAGTTAACAATGCCCTGTCCCCTAAATATTAGCTCATGATACCATTATGAAGCCTTTGAAGGAAAATTCGCCCCTGATGAATTCTGAATTCCATATTTTTCAATCAGTTCTTTCGTTTTAGAAATATAGGCACTCATAGCATCTTCCTTTGACAACCCTAGAAAGACACAAACAGATTATTTCAGCATGGTACAGTGAGGGATTAAGATTTGTTCAAATCTGGTTTAAGAATTTAAAAACCTTTTTGGAGGTTCCATGCTTCCCACTTGGCCTTCCCTTTTAAATCTAGCATTGCTGGACACGCTGCCAAGAGAAGGACAGAGAGATTTTCAAGTTTGCTTCTATTGGGCACTCTGTAAATACTATTCAAACCAAGTATATTATTGTCTTTTAAGATGCTGGTGTCGCTACCTGTTATGGTTTATGTCTAGTTGTCCCCCCAAAGCCTCATGGAGTCATTGGGCAGGGACTTCTAGAGTTTGAGACTTGATCCATGATCCCTGGGATTATAGGTTTTAGTACTGATGGGATTATGGGTGGAAGTTCTTCTGGGATTATGGGTGTAGCCTAGGGCGGGAGCTAAGGTGGAGAGCCTGAACGTAATATAAAGAGAGACAGAGAGACAGACTGGAGCTCTAGCTGTTGCTGTTGCTCTGGGGCCGTGTTGGTTGGTTACCTCTGCCGCCATTTTGTTGCTGTTTCGCCGCCATGAACTGGATGCTCTCTGCTCTGTTCCACTCAGCGTTGGGCCAGCCAAATATGGACTGAAACCTCCACAAACTGTGAGCTAAATAAACCATTCCTTCCTTCATTTTGAGTGTCGGGTATTTGTCCCAGCAACGAGCAAAAAGTAACTAATACACTACCAATGTTAATGTCCCCGATGACAGCCTGTTTGTAGAGCCCATAGAGTTCTTTCAGTTCTTCATCGTCTGGTCTTGCTTTCAGCTTCCTCACCTCTACTGTGGCCTTATCGAAATCAGCCTAATGCAAAAACAAAAACAAAACACACAGTGTATGTGATCATGTGGGGCAGGCCTGGTACAGGTGTGAGTGTTTCCCCTCAGGCAAAAGGAACCAGACAGAGGTTTCAAATAGAAATAATTATTGGGGCTGGGGATATAGCTCAATTGCTTAAGGGACTGTCTGGCAAATGCGAGGTCCCTGAGTTCAATCCCTGGTACAACCAAAAAAAGAAAAAGAAATAAATAGCTGTTGGGCAAGGTAGTACACACCTGAAATCCCAGATCTCTGGGAGGCTGAGGAAGATCCTGAGTACAGGGCCAGCCTGAGCTACATAGTAATTTAGTGAGATCCTGTTTCAAAATATAAATTTTTTAAAAGGGGCTGGGGATGTAGCTCTATGCAAAGGTCTTGGACTCTATCCCTAGTATTGAAAAAGAAAAAAGAAAACGGGAAGAGAACAGAAGGGCAGGGAAAGACAATGAGATAAACCACTGATACTCTGGGTCGACCATATTCACCCTGACTTACCTAAACTCGTGGATCTCATTTCCTGACATTCACTGGACATAGATGAAGAACTATACTGAAAATGCTGAGTGTACCCATTCTTAAAGGCCACTGCCCTTGACGCAGTTGTGTGGATCACCAGGTGGGTACTGCCTTCCTGGGCTTCACTCCCTCTGGGCTGAACAAGTGGAACACCCCAGCCTCCCTCCCATGGCCCTTATCAGCAGGCATGTCTGCTCAGTGTGCTAGTTAGTTCTTAAAGGATTGCGACATTCTTGAATTGGTTGAATTGCTTATATAGATTCATTTGAGCACCAACACTGAAAATTACAACTCATTTCAACTAATTTGCAGAAAGGAGTTGTTTAGCTGGCTTAGAGTTAATGGGCAAAACCCAGTAGACAAAAGCACTTGAGTAGCAAACAGCACTATCCTGTGCCTGAACACCCTGATCTCCCCGACAGACAGCTCTGCATCACTGTAACAAATCCAAGAAGCAAATCGACTCAGGAAGTCACAGTGTGGGAGGTTCCTGTCCTGGTGCACTAGCCGCAGCAGTCATAGCAGCAGTGTCAGAAGCAAGAGTTGGGAGGAAGCAGGCAGGGGCCCCACAGTGACCCAAGACCTCTCAGAGACCCCAGATTTCAAAGTCGTCACCACCTCCAATGGCGGAGACTGGTACTCACCTCCAAGGTTTTAGCAGTGGACTCTGAGAACATCCCAGATCAGCTCTTAGCAGTCCCTGACTTCCCCAACGCAGGATTCAGCTCAAGTCCCTGGGTGAGGTTTGTGCTAGGGACAGGGCTAGCTCCACCTCTGTTACAGTCTAGGTATCCTAGATTCCCCAGCCCTCTCCCCTGCTAACCTCTCAGGTGACACCATACAAAGGACTTGGTGATTCTAAGACTTTCTTATTGTTATTATGAACTGCACTTTACCTTGTGATTTTTTGTTTTGTTTGTTTGTTCTTTTTTGTGGGACCCGGGTTCAAACTCATGACCTTGTACTTGCCAGACAGGCACTTGTGCCACGGAGCTATCTCCCTAGCCCCTATGATGTTTGTTTTAAATTGGCAGTAAGCAGGAGTTATAAAGGAAGCTCGGCCAGGTGTGGTGGCACAACCTGTAATCCCAGCACTTGAGAGGCTGGGGCAGGAGGATCAGTGTGAGTTTGAGACCATCCTGGGCTACAAAAGTGAGTTGAAGGCCAGTCTGAACTGCATAGCGAGACCCTGTTTCAAAAAGAATGAATGAATGAATGAATGAATAAATAAATAAATAAATAAATAAATGAAGGAAGCTCAGTGAGGCCTTCTGGACCCTTCTGGCCGTTGTACTTCTCTAGTGCAGGAGCTTTTCTTGAGCAAAGGCTCAAGGGAGACAGAAAAGAGCCCCACTGTGACCTCAGAAGTGATGGTCCCAGCAGAGCTGCTCAGAATTTCCAGCTACATCAAATATGGGAGAGGAGCATGGGTGGGTTGACTGTTTTGTGATTGGAGGCAGGGTCATTAGCCTCAGAAGCTTTTGAAACAGCTTGCCTCCTAACCAGCTCCCAGTGGAGCCCAAGAATGTGTGTGTAGGAGAAAGCACACTGCGTCTCTGTGCTGCTATACCGCCATGGGTAGGACACCAGCTCTGTTTGATTCTCAGTTTCATCATTTAAGGTCACTCAGTGACACTGAGCTCAACCCCTAACCTCTCTGTGTTTGTCTCTCCACCTAGAATATAAGGCAATAGTAACACTTACTCTCAAGGTTGCTAGAAGGATTTAAACAAGTCTACAGATGGAAAACACTTAAAATAGTGCTTGGCATATGGCGAGCATTCAGTGAATGTTGGTCATTCTTATTGTTCTAAGGCTCTTGGGAAAGGAACCTGAGTCTAGAAAAACCTGAAAATACCCTCAAGAAGTAGCATATAGAAGTAGCAAAACAGTATGTGTCTTAAGAAGGTTATACAGAAAAGAAGGCAGGCTAGAAATAGGTAAATAGTACTTGCCTCTGATCATTGGCAATTCTCTGGCTTTAAATGCTTCATTATGCTCCAAATTTTTCCAGAATGTGCATGTTCTGTTTCTAATAATGCTGCAGAGGGGGAAGGACTGTCTCAGGTAAGGCAGTGTTATGGTTTGTGACTAGTTGTGTCCCTAAAGCCTCACGCAGTTATGGGGCAGACTTTTAGAGTTTGTGATTAATTCATGATCCAGTGCTGGGATTACGGATGTAAGTGCTACACCCAGCCTGGGGCAGATAACCTGAGTGCAACATAAAGGAGACAGACTTGCTCTCTGCTGCCACTGTTGCCCCTATTCCTCCCTTTTGCTCTTGCTGTTTTCCACCACCATGGACTGCTGCCCTCTGTCATGTGCCACTCTGCCTTGGAGCCAGCTGAGTATGGGCTGAAACCTCCACAAACTGTTAGCTTAATCTTTCCTTCCTTAATTTTGGGTATTGGGTATTCTGTCTCAACAATGAGAAAAGAGTAACCAAGACAGGCAGGCAGGTGCCCTCCACCTGTTTCTCAGCATCCCAGGGGGCCCTGTCTACTGGAAAGGCTCCAGCTATTCTCCAGTGACATCATTCAAAGCCTTAGTCCAGCTGAACCCTGGGAGTATTCTAAGGTTTTTGCAAAAACATGGGAGCTCCCTGCTTTCCAGGAAAGAGTTCCTAAAAACTCATTCTCCACATTTTCGGGGTGACAAGAGCCATATGAGCTCTGATAAAAGCCTTGGACCCCATGCATAGTGGTGCTCAGCCCAGATACAGTGTCCCCACCAGCTGGGTGGTCCTGGCCCCTCCTCGGCAGCACCCAGCTTCCTTCCCAGGTACCCTGACTTGACATGCTCCTGCTTCAGGATGCTTTCTGGAGGTTGCTCTGCTTGAGCACAAGGTCTCTCCCTCCCCAACCACAGCATACTGTGGTGGAAAGAACACAGGCCTCACATAGGTTTATGGGTTTGAATTCCAGCCAAGTGGCGTACACTGCTGTGGAACTCCAGGCTGGAATCAAGTTCCTGGGAGATAATGTTTTGGTGTGTTTGTGCTGATGCTATACCACATGTAGAAAAGTGCACACCTGCTATCACAGGCACAAACACAGTGTACTGAAAATGCTGATGTACAAAATCACCTGCAGGCTCTATGCAGGTGGTGTGCACATAGATATCATGTTTAGATGTGGGTCTCATGCCTAGGATATTCATTATGTATGTGCAAATATCTATTTCCTACCCAAAAAAACATCTTAAATCTATCTGAAACACTGGTTCCATATATTTTATTTTATTTTATTTTATTTATTTATTTATTTATTTATTTATTTATTTATTTATTTATTTTTGTGGGACCAGGGATTGAACTCAGGCTCTTGCACTTGCCAGGCAAGCACTTATTCTACTGAGCTATTTCCCCATGCCCTGATCCCATATATTTTAGACAAGGAATGTTCAACTTTTATCTGCTTCAACAGAAAAATGTTGGGATTTGATACAATTAAGAATGCACTTAAAAAAAAAATTAGTTTAGTTCTCTCAGAGCTCAATGCAGATACCATACCAATGACACACCACAAATACATGATGGCCAGGCCTGTGCTAGGTAGACAAGGACCCTCAGGGCAGTCACTCCCATCAGCAGGGACCTGTGAGACTTGCTGAAAGTAGGAACAGCCACTGCAAGAGAACAGAGGAGGGAGTGGCTCCATGGAGGGTAGGGGAAGGAAGTAGCCTCTTTCTAGGCTGCAGGGTGCCTAGCTGGTCTTTGGTGGAGGACAAAGAAGTGCTGCTCCAGCCAGCCAGAATCACACAGTGGGGTCTCCAGTCTCCATGACAGAGGGCAGCCATAAGCATTCCCTAGCCAGCTCTGGTCAGCTTCACAGATGTCAGCAGGTAGATGGTGTGACCCTGGGCTGAGCCCAGTGAGTATCTCTGCTGGGTGGATTAGTGAGTGGGTGGATATTAGGAGGATCAGAAAGTTAGCACTAGTGAGATACAACTTTCAGCATTCAGCTGCTTTTGATTAATAGAAGCACTGGGTGGGGGAGAGATAGCTCAGTAGAATAAGTGCTTGAGTTCGATCTCCAGCTCTACAGGAAAAAAAAAAAAAATCCCTTTATCTCTTAGTTCAATGAGAAATTTTTGTTCTAACCAATAATGATTAGAAAAATTATCATGTCTGCATCCTGTGATCTAAATAACTATTACAAGGACAACAATATGCATTGTATCAGTTATTGGGAATGTATTACTAACATGGTTTGAAACTGTCACATTGTTATACATTGTTATTTCTTTTTTTTTTTTTTTTTTTTTTTTGAGACAGGGTCTCACTATACAGTTCAGGCTGGCCTTGAGCTCACTTTTGTAGCCCAGGCTGGTCTCGAACTCACACTGATCCTCCTGCCTCAGGCATTGTTATTTCTTTTTTTATTTTATTTATTTATTTATTTTTTTCTTGTTTCAGAACCTTTATTTGTTTATTCACTCATTTTTATGGCCGGCTCAGCCCGCCCCGAGGCCAGGGCTGGCGCAGCATGTGGTGCCAGGGATCGAACTGTGGTCTCAGGATCAAACCGTGGTCTCTGAAGCCGCCCAGGCTTTCCCAAGCAGGTGCTTTAGACCACTGAGCCATCCCACCGGGCCCCAGGCATTGTTATTTCTTATTAAAAGTAA
>PVJA010001624.1:11759-84011 GCA_004027025.1 Myocastor coypus | reverse complement strand
TAAGCCACAAAAGCTTTTCTTAGGGCCTTGTTTTCCCCATGAGGTTCCTGGCCCCACTGTCATTGGCAGTGACAGCCTCCCCCTGGGAGCATCCTGCCTTCACCATGGCTACCAGCACTCCTGGGGATGTCTCTCCCAATTTCACTCCATCAGAGACAGCTCTCAACAGGACTCACACTTCATCCAGCTTTGCTTTCTGCAGACAAAGAACATGCTTAGCCCCTGCAGGACGTAAAGTCATTTTGAGCTGTTCTTTACCCACCTAGGAACTGAATTAAGATAAACAATGTTCCCAGTTGAACTACTGCACAGATCTTAACTACTCAAGCATGTAGGGAAGGAGAGGGGCTTAGTTATTTGCCAGAAATCTCAAATTGCAAAAAGTGCGCTGCCTTAAAAATTTTCATTCGTATATCTTTAAACTTTTACTTTGAAATGATGTTAGAATCAGATAAAAGGCACAAAAATACCTATTTTCAGTGTAGCCTGTCCCCACCTTCCCTTATTTATTTTTTTTTTAGAATTTTTTTAAAAAAATTATTTATTTATTTTTTCTTGTTTCAGAACATTTGTTTATTCAGTCATTTTTATGGCCGGCTAAGCAAGCATGCGCTTTAGACCACTGAGCCATCCCGCCGGGCCCCTATTTATTTTTTATTTTTTATTTTTTATTTTATTTTATTTTTTTTTTTTTTTTTTTTTTTTTTTTTTTTTTTTTTTTTGTCTTTTTGAGACAGGGTCTCGCTATGCAGTTCAGGCTGGCCTTGAGCTCACTTTTGTAGCCCAGGCTGGTCTCGAACTCACACCGATCCTCCTGCCTCAGCCTCCCAGGTGCTGGGATTACAGGCGTGAGCCACCACGCCCAGCTTCCTATTTATTTTTTAAAAGATCTTTTGCTCCAATACTCAGGTGGATTGCTGGTGGGTAACATTACACTGAATGTTATTTTTAAAAACACTGTAAGCTTTCTACCCTCATGATTCTTTTTTTTTTTTTTTCTTTAACTGTATTTTCGAGGCTGTTCTACTTCGGTACTTGATATTAATACCTCTCAGCCTACTGTTCCTATGTGAGGCTCCTCAATCTTTAAATCCTTACTGAAAATATCTTTAAAGCAAAAACAAAACAAACAATGAAGGCAACTACAGTTACAACAGCAGCAAAACCAAAGGACTAAGCTGAAAACGAATTGCTCTGATTTTTGGCTTTGACGGCAATCTTGATTATTTCAGGCAGAGTTTGATAGGAATTATATCAAAACATGAGAAGAAAGATATCTCTGTGGCTTGGCAGCCTCAGCCTTGCTGTACCTGTGCCAGGCATTGCTTTAAACGCTCTCCACTCAGCTAGAATAACAGTGGCTCTGTGTTAGGTGAGGAGGCCAAAGTGATGAGGGTTCAAATAACTGTCACAGGCAATGGGACAGCAAGGCCTGGGTGAGGGTCCTAGACCCTAATGGAATCACCTGCTCACTAAAGAAGTTACTCATTCATTCCATGTAAAGTCGTCACAAATTATAATCTCAGTACAATCCTTAATAAGAAGATGCTCGTAGGCCGCTGTTAAGTACAGGAACAAACTACAAACATTTAAGCCAACAGGTATGTTACACGCGTGCACACACACATGCACCGAGGATCACGCACACAGGCAGTAAGGACACAGAGGAAGCGCTGTCACGAGTGCTTACCACCTAGGTGGAGGAATTTCTGATGCTTTTTAATTTATATTTGTTCTCTTTCCTGAAGTTTTTCACTTCAAACGTTTCGAAGAAACGATACTTTTGCCCTCCAAGAGTCTCAGGAGTAGGCGACTGTACCTGAAGGCCCCAGGCTGTGCGCCAGCGGACCTCGCCAGCTGGGTCGCCTCCCTCCCGGAGCAGAGGCCGTCATGGGCCTGAGGGCCCTAAGAGGTCCCGGCCCCCATCAGCGAGTATCCCGCCCCGCTCTGTGGCGCGCCCCCGCCCCCGTAGTTACCTGCAGCGACATCCCAACCGACGACACCTGGGATTCCGGCGCTCTGCCGGTCACCGCCCTCCTGGACGCTCTTTAAAGGGTCGCGCTCCGCCGCCGACCGCTCCCATTGGCTACGCTCGGGAACTGGCGGCTCTCATTGGCCAAGGGTGAAGGGGGTCTGAACGGAGGTGAGCGGAACTGAAAGAGGACTGAGTGTGAGGAGGCCCAGAACTTGGGGTCCTCCTGCTCCCTGATAGCGCCACCCAATTTTATTTACATACCAGGGACAGTAACGCTCAGCTTTCAGATAGTGCAGTGCCTTGTTAAAAAATTGTTAAGCCGGGCGTGGTGGCGCACGCCTGTAATCCCAGCACTTGGGAGGCTGAGGCAGGAGGATCAATGCGAGTTCGAGACCAGCCTGGGCTACAAAAGTGAGCTCAAGGCCAGCCTCAACTGCATAGCGAGACCCTGTCTCAATAAGACAAAAAAAAAAAAAATTGTTAAGCCGGGCGTGGTGGCTCACGCCTATAATCCCAGCACTCCGGAGGCTGAGGCAGGAGTATCGCTGCGAGTTCGAGACCAGCCTGGGCTACAAAAGTGAGCTCAAAGCCAGCCTGAACTGCACAGAGAGACCCTGTCTCAAAAAGTCAAAAAAAAAAAAAGCAAAAGTTTCACTTGTGAACCTAACATATAAGCCAGTTTAATAAAGCTTTACCCTTAGCTTTGAGACCCTTTTGTTGTTCATTGGGTTTTTTTTGTTTGTTTTGTTTTCTGAGACAAAAAGAGACAGGCTCTTGCTATATAGTCTGCACTGGCCTCAAGCTGGAGATCCTCCTGCCTCAGCATCCACAGTACTAATGGACACCTTCTGAGTCTCCTGATTCCCTTTCACCTTACCTTACACATTCATTCTTTCAAGTATTTAGTCCTACTGTGAGCAAGGCACTATGCATTCACTGCATCAAGTGTTAAGAAGTGCATCTTAGGGAGGGGAGCCAGATAGCTCAGCAGACTAAAGCGCCAGCTTAGGCATGTGCAGCAGCATGGTTGGATCTTCGGCAAGTCAACCCCCACCCACCCTAACCCCAGCGCTGAGACAGCTACTGAGACTGGGTGTGATGGTGCCTATATTTCCAGTGCTTGGGAGGCTGAAAAACAGGAGGATCACTAGGAGTCCAATCTGTAGAGACCCTGTGGACCCTGTACTAAAATACCTTTTTTTTTTTTTTTTTTTTTTTTGAGACATGGTCTCACTATGCAGTTCAGGCTGGCCTTGAGCTCATGTTTGTAGCCCAGGCTGGCCTCGAACTCACACCAATCCTCCTGCCTCAGCCTCCCGAGTGCTGTGATTCCAGGCGTGTTCCACCACACCTGGCTAAACTACATTTTTAAAAAAAGTGCAGCTAGACCTCCAGTTTTCTTTCTCATCTGGTCACCATCATCTTCATTATTGTCTTCATTGTCTTCTTTATCTTTGTTTCTCCCCTCCTTGCACTGAGCACTGAACCTAGCAAACAATGAACTATATCCCCATCCCTTTTCGGTTTTAAGACAAGATCTCCCTAAATTGCCCAGGATGGCCTTGAACTTAAGGGCTTCCTGCCTTAGCTTCTCAGTATATAGTACTACAAGCTTTGTGTAACTACACAGGGCTTCCTTTTCTTTGTCACAGCCTCTGCATTCCCTGTCAGAGGCTTTAGTGTTGCTCCTTGGGTTATGCTTTTCAGTTCACTCAGGCTCCCTTAGGCAAACCTGAAACAGGCTGTGTCTGTATGAAGTTGAACTTGCAGAAGCTCAGCCGTGCCTGGTGCCAGAGTAGCTGAGGTTGCCCCACAGGCAGCCTCTGTCTGTCATGGGCACTCCTTGGAATTCCCTTTGGACACACCTGGTAGCAACTGCCTGACACGTAGAAGATCCTCAGTAAATAATGTTGTAATAACCAAGTCAAATGTTTTTAACTGATGTATATATAGTTTCACAGACATATGTACACATTTATATCTTTAAAGACTTCTGAACTAATTCTGCTTATATTGCTTCCAAAGAATTAGGCCTATTAAAACAAAAAACAAGGGGCCGGTGAGATAGCTCAGGGGGCTAAAGTGCCTGCTTAGGCAAGCTTAGGTCAGTGCAGGGACTGTGGTTCAATCTGCCAGCCTCACCTCGAGGGCTGGCTAAGTAGCCCAGAGTCTGGGTGTGATGGTGTGCACCTGTAATCCCAGCACTGGGGAGGCTGAAAGCAGGAGGATCGACTCGAGTCAGAGCTGTGTGGTGAGACCTTGAAACAACCAAATACATTTAAACAGAAAAACCACCTATGTGATGGCACGTCTCTATGGTCTCAGCTATATGGGACAGAAGCATTTCTTCAACCTAGGAATTTGAGGCCAGTCTGCAACACAAAAAATTTCATCTCAAACTATTTTTTTTTTGAAAATTTAGAGCCTGTTCACATGGATCCTCTTTTTTTTTAGAATTTTTTATTTTTTATTTTTTGTTCCAGAACCTTTGTTTATTCACTCATTTTTATGGCTGGCTCAGCCCGCCCCGAGGGCAGGGCTGGCGCAGCATGTGGTACTGGGGATTGAACCGCGGTCCCTGAAGCTGCCCAAGCTTCCCCAAGCAGGCGCTTTAGACCACTGAGTCATCCCGCCAGGCCCCACATGGATCCTCTTTCGTAAAAAAAAAAAAAAAAAATCATACATCTAAAACTGCTCTTTAAGGGGCTGAGGAGATAGCTTTGTGGCACAAGTGCCTGCCTGGCAAGTGCAAGGTTGTTGAGTTTAAACCCTGGTCCTGCAAAAAGAAAAAAAAAAAAAAAAACAGAACTGCTCTTTAACAAATTCTATTAGAATATTGCAGACTAACCTTATGATGTTTTAAAATAGTCTTTCAAATTTGTCTTTTGGCAAGGCCCAACAGGAGACTGAGTCTTGAATACTTTCCAGTACCTCTTTGGTCAAAGATCTGTGGGTTCACAGGGTGTTTTTCACACATAACTGTAGTGTTGCTTGAGGCTAGGGGTATCTGCCTCCCAGACCCTTCAGCTAGGCACACACAGCAGGTTGCTATGTTAAGTCTGTACAACGGCACACTCAAGTTCAGGGTTGGTTCCTCAGTGCTGAGTGACTCCCCACTGACACCTATTACCTGACATCTGGAATTAGAGATGTTGGCTCACGAGATTAAGGGGCTGGGAGCTGACTGCACATTGGGCTTGCTTTTGCTTTGGTTTGGGTTGGATCCAGTTAGGTTCTTTCTCCTTATTGCCCTTACCTGGGGAAGCCTAGCATTGCCACTATGCTACTGCCCAGGAGGTGCCTGTTCCCAATGCCTTCATGCACACAGGTATTTCTGCGCTGTTCATACTCCCAGTCAGCAGCACTTCCAATAACACTGATCTAGAGCCTATGCTCATTTTACCCCTCATCATTCAAGGCTATTCTTAGCAACTGGCTGAAAACACTAATTGTTGTTCACATAAAAATTATTAATACAGCCGGGCGTGGTGGCTCATGCCTGTAATCCCAGCACTCGGGAGGCTGAGGCAGGAGGATTGGTGCGAGTTCAAAACCAGCTTGGGCTACAAAAGTGAGCTCAAGGCCAGCCTCAACTGCATAGTGAGACCCTGTCTGGAAAAAGACCAAAAAAAAAAAAAAAAAATTATTAATACATGTAACAAAACAGAGCACATGGAGGGAGTAAAGAAAAATCTGGCAGACAATTCCATAGTCTTCAGACTTTCTTGCTAGAATTTTCATTTATTTCAATAAAGGCTTGCAGTTAATGACACAATTTATCATTTGGAATCTTAAAACTGCTTTATATCATAGTGCAACAAACAGCAGAAACACTGAAATGGCACCCAGGAGTTGGAGACAGATTTGTGTCGACTGGCACTGATTTGGATCACTGGGAAAGTATCAGGCCCCAAAGGCTCAGGGAGGGAGGTTTTTATGGGGTTGCAAGCTGAAGCAGAGCACTTGGCTGTCTTTGACTGGTTTTTACAACATGCATCATAGTGAGGACCTGTGCATTACAGTGGCCAGTTATTTCTAGGAAACAGTAGCAACAGGGACTGTAACAGAAACTAGCACCACAGCAAGTTACACACTGGCTGGGGGGCAGTTTCTGCACCAATGGTAAGCATATAAATCTAGTAATAGTTCAACTATAGACTATAAAAAGAAAGCTTTTTATATTTGTAAGCTATTCAAAGTTCATATAAGCTATTCAATAGCCTGAAACCTTACAGCAAAGTAGCTAATATCTGTCATTTAAAAGTAAAACTGAGGGCTGGCCAAATAGCTCAGCAGACTAAAGCACCTGCAAGCAGGCGCAGGCACTAGGGCCGGGGGTTTGATCCCCAGGCATACCTCGCTGGCCATGCTGAGATGGAAATTGAGACTGGGCATGGTGCCACTGTCCTATGATCCCAGCTCTTGGGAGGCTGTAAATGGGCAGATCACTATGAGTCCAATCTAGTAGTGAGCCCCTGAACACCCTGCAGATCCTTCCCTAAAAATACAAAATGAATGAATAAATAAATTCCTTTAAAAAAGTAAAAGTAAAACTGATCATTTGGAATAGAATGTTAAGGTGATCCTTGGAAGACTATGACAAACATGGAAAAATTATGTCAAATGAAAATCAGTACACAAAATCTTATGATTTTTAACATGCACATGTGTGAAACAAATTAGGAGAGAACTGGGAAGAAACATGTTTAGAGGTGATCAGATCATGACTGATTTTCTCAAACTTCTTTTTTTGTAATGTTTGTGTAACCTGAATAGCAGAGTAATTACCTTTGAAAATCAGTTGTTCATCTTAATACAACTTTTGTGGAAACTGAATTGCTAGTCTAAAAATGCAAGCACAGAGTCTACTTAAATTTCATTAGCTTGATTTTGCCAGGATTGTCACTGGACTCATCACAATTTACCAAGCATTCATTATGGTGCCAGGCACTTGCTAAGCATCTTAGAGATCATCTTTTCTAATCCTCAAAATAGAAACTATTTTTATCCCTTCAGTAGGAAGCTAGGGTCTTAACGCTGCCCCCTGATGAAGCATGGCTCAAGCCACCCACTGTAAGGAATGACACTCTCTCGAGAAAATGGAAGCTCACACATGGTCATTCTATAAATGTGGGGCTGTAGGGGGAAAACTTACACAATTTCTTTTGCAGTACTCTAGTATTATAATTAGATCCACGTGTGTCTCCTGGTCTTTAGAATGGCATGTTTACAGTTCATCTTGAACTAATGATTCATTTTATAAACGTAAGCGTGTTGATAAACTTACTGTGTTCTTTGCGACAAAAATCACATTCTAAGGGGCCAGGGAAATAGCTCCATGGCACAAGTGCCTGCCTGCCAAGTGCAACGTCGTGAATTCGAACCCCAGTCCCATCAAAAATCACATTCTACTTCGCCCTGTGTAATCTTCAACAATCACTGACCTTAGGTACAACGTAGGAGATGAAAAAGGAAAATATGGAAACTAACTGGCAGGGATTTAATTAAGCTCAGTGGGGCAGCGCCTGCTTGGCAGGCATGAGGTCCTGAGTTAAGATTCCGGGTACCCCTCCCTCTGTATATAAAAGAAAATACAGAAACGAGTCCCGAAAATGGGAAAGAAAAAGATTAGTGCAGAGATCGAAAAATGGAGAGAATACGGAGAAGAGTTATTTAAAAAAAAAAAAAAAAAAAAAAAAAAAAAAAAAAAAAAAAAAAAAAAAAAAAAAAAAAAAAAAAAAAAAAAAAAAAAAAAAAAAAAAAAAAAAAAAAAAAGACGTCCAAATTGGACTGGGGAAGTGAAAGGAAGGGTGGGCGGGGGTGGAAGAAGCAGCCTGAGGAGTTCCTGGGAAGCTGGTATCACCCGATGAGATTCCCGGCCGTTCAAATGTTATTCGACTGTTCTGCCAATTGAAGAGGCCTGCGCGAGGCTCCACGAGCTGGACACCGACTGCAGGCTGACGGAGCGATCCAGCTGCTGTCACACTCTCGAAGCTACCCGATTCCCTCGTCTTTCCGAGGACTCAGGATTCCCACATAATTCCGGCAGTACATGCTCTACCCAACTTCCTAACTAATCCCTCTCATTTTATTTGATTTTCACGACGGGCTTGGGCTCTGCGTCTCTGGATCGAGAAGAGGTAAAGGCCGCTGAGACCCCGCGGAGCACAAACCCAGCGGAGACAGGACTCCGCAGAAGACGCGAGACCAAACAGCTAGAATCGCGAGATCACGAGCTGTTACCGCGGTAACCGTAGTTTCTCGCGAGATAGGTCTTGAGCCTGCCGCATGCAAATTTAGGTGCTTCCCGGCTCCGTTATCTCGAGTCCTTCACCTAAGGTTTTTAAAGATAGGGCCTAGCTTGTTCTGTGTAACGCCGTGGGCCAACTGCCCCCGCAGGGAATGACCTAAAAAAAAAAAAAATTGAAGGAATCCGAGTGACCCCGCCCCTTGCTCCGCAACTGGAAGGCGGAGCTGAAAAGCGAAGCCTTTGCGCAAGTGCGGCGCCCTTGGAGCTGGTTCTGAAGTCGGCGGGGAGCCGGAATCGCTGTAGTGAGTTCAAGCAGCGCGCAGGTCCGGCCTTGTGGTCTCGCGTGGGATGCGGGGAGGAGAATCCTACAGGCGCGCGCGTTTCGCAAGCCTCAAGCATGGCCGGTGGGCTGCAGGCAGTGGAGTGGGACAGCCCTGAGTCGGGACATAGCCGGCCCTCACGGGCGCCTCCGCCACCTGGGCCTCTCGCGCCCACGCGCGGTAGATCGGCGCCTTTAGTACTTGCTGGCAAGCCCCCCTTAAACGCACGATCTTGCAGAGGACTTGTCCCTTGCCGCAAGATTTTCATCTAAAGCTGCTTTACACTGACCTCTTCTGTGCTTTAAATGTTCCCACTGCCTCCCCTGCAGCGGTTGCTTCCAATCCTCACCATTCAAAGTGTCCCCAGCAAATTCCTGAGTTCAGCCCCCGGTACCAGAAAAACAACAAAATCAAGTGCCTTGCCCCCATTCCTGGCCTAGCCACACTAAGCTTTATTTTCTGCAGCGCGGGTTCCTGAGGGTACCCTTCTCTTCTTTGGGTACTACCTTGGTAAGAATCCTTCACATATAGGTTGTTTGGAAATCAACCTTTCTTCACTCTTCTGTAGTTTGCTAAGCACCCTGCATTAGTGACTTTTTTTTTTTTTTTTTTTTTTTTTTTTTTTTTTTTTTTTTTTTTTTTTTTTTTTTTTTTTTTTTGTCTTTTTTTGAGACAGGGTCTCACTATGCAGTTCAGGCTGGCCTTGAGCTCACTTTTGTAGCCCAGGCTGGTCTCGAACTCGCACCAATCCTGCCTCAGCCTCCCAAGAGCTGGGATTACAGGCGTGAGCCACCACGCCCGGTTTGCATTAGTGACTTTTAATTTGCAGCACATTGTGCGGCTCTTCTGTGCCGTAATTCTTATTCAATTTCAAACTGATACAAAGGACTGCCTTTGCATTTTTAATATTTATGAACAATGCATCAAGGGTAATCCATTACTTACAGAAGGAAGAAGTCATGGGTCTAAGAGTGGGAAGGTTATTGAACTAGAATAACCATGAGAAGAGGGCCACATATACTTGTATGTGTACCAGGTATTTTAGGAAGTATACACGAGAAACTTAGGGCCAACTAGGGAGGGAAACTTCCAAAAGGAGATAAAGGTATTAATTTTATTTATTTATTTTTAGAATTATTTTATTTTTTCTTGTTTCAGAACTTTTTGTTTGTTTATTTGTTTATTTATTTATTTTTATGGCCGGCTCAGCCTGCCCTAAGGGCAGGGCTGGTGCAGCATGTGGTGCCCGGGATCCAACCGCGGTCCCTGCAGCCGCCCAAGCTTTCTTAAGCGGGCGCTTTAGACCACTGAGCCATCCTGCTGGGCCCCATAAAGGTATTAATTTTAATTCTGTGTAGGTTGCTGTTTTATTTGTTGGTACTGGTACTGGAATCGAATTTATGACTTTAAGCTTGTCAGGCAGTCTCAGCTCGTCTTTAAAATCACACTTGTTAATTACTGTAGAGGTCTCGGACCCTTAAAGATGGCGATCTCTGGACCAGCGATATGGCTTCAGTGGACTAAGTACCAGCTTAGTAAGTGTGGGGACCAGGGTTCCATCCTCGATCCCCCCATGCGACAGTGAGCCAGAGACCAAGTCCAGGAGTGGTGGTGTATGCCTATAATCCCAGCGCTGAGGAAACTGAAAACAGGAGGATCATACAAGTCTGGGCTGCGTAGTGAGACCCTGTATCAAATACATAAAGTGAAAAAAATGAAATACCAAATAACATTAAAAAAAAAAAAAAGACCGCGATTTCTGTAGCCATTCACTCCTGCTCACTATAAGCCCCAATACCAGAACACCATCTGCTGCTTAAGGTGGTCAGAAGATAGCTCCGTGGCTCAAGTGCCTGCATGACAAGTGCAAGGTCATGAGTTCCAATCCCCCCCCCAAAAAAAAAAAGAATGAAAGGAAGCACAGCTAGACAGCAATCTTAGACATGCTAAAAAAATCCATAACTGAAACAGAACTTTTCTCCCTGCAGTGCTAAAGACCAAACCCAGGCTTGTATGCATGCTAGGCAAACTCTCTGGTACTGAGTTACACCAACAGCCCTGAAGTGGAAATTAATTAAATGAGTAGGCAAATAGGATTTCATTGAGATTGGTTGTAGTATTGCAAAATTTTCCATATTTCCTGTATATGAAGAAATATTTACATGAAAAAAATGGGGAAGATTAAAATTACATAATCATTTTGTTTTCCCTTTTGCAGTGCAAGGTATATGTCCCAGGGCTTTGCACTGCTATGCAAGCCCCAAGTTACTTAATTTTGCTTTATTTATTTTATTTTTATGTATTTGGTACATGGTCTTACTATACAGCTCAGACTCATAGTGATACTCCTGTTTTCAGCCTGCCCATCACTGGGATTATGAGCATACACCACCACTCCCAGACTCAGTGGCAGGGTCAATGCCCCCTGGGGTGGGGCAGGCATGGCTTGCCCTGCTGGTGATCTAAGCCGGGTCCCTGAACTTGCCTAAGCAGGTGCTTAGTCCACTGAACTATCTCACCAACCCAAATTACTTAAATTTTAAAAGAGGTCAAACATTTGGTTACCTGACTGGGTCTCTATAATTAGGTTTGCTATAGCTTATCACAAATCTGAGAGACTCCCCTCAATTTCTGGCTAACATAAATTTTCCACTATCATTTTGTTTCTCTGAAGGGTTTTCAAAATGGCTGCTGCCCCTCAAGCACCAGGAAGGGGTTCTGTTCGCAAGACCAGGCCTCTGACTGTGAAGACTTCATTGAACAACCCATATGTCCTCTGCTGGAGCACCCTAGAGAGGGAGGACATGCAGTTCATATTACAGACACTTGAGGACAGGTTCAAATCTGTTGGACTTCAGAAAATAGAGGATAAAAAGAGAAGAAAAAGGCCACCTCTTATACACGGGCAAGGTAGAGAAAAATGTGTCCTAGACATTGGTTTGATTGAGGACCTGAAGAAAAAACCCGATGCTGACAAGCAGGCATCAGGGTGGACACCTGTGCATGTCAGGAAGCAGCTTGCCCTCGGTGTTAATGAGGTCACCCGGGCCCTGGAGAGGAGTGACCTGGTCTTGGTGCTTGTGTGCAAGTCAGCCAAGCCTGCCATCATCACCTCCCATTTGATCCAGTTAAGTCTAAGCAGATGTGTTCCTGCCTGTCAGGTTCCCCGGCTCAGTGAGAGAATTGCTCCTGTCATTGGCTTAAAATGTGTGCTAGCCTTGGGTTTCAGGAAAGGCACCTCTGACTTTGAACATGAAGTAAGAGCTATCATTCCCCGAGTGCCAAGCTTGAATGTACCATGGCTTCAAGACAGAATTGAAGATTCTGGAGAAAATGTAGAGATGGAATCGTTGGAAGACCAAGACAGAGAGATTTTGGAAACTTCATTTGAAGACCTCTCAAAGCATAAGAGAAATTTTGCTGAAGGGGGGCTGGGTTCTGCTATAGCATTACAGCCACTTAAAATAAAGAAACTGATCCCCAACCCTAATAAGATAAGGAAACCACCTAAAAATAAAAAAACTATTTTGAAGTAATCTTGGAGAAATCGTATCATTTTTATGCAATTTGTAAAGGACACCATGTAAAGAAGCCTTAAAACAAAGTAAGCTACATAAGATTTGCATGTATTGTTGTAACCTGGTATAGTAATGTTCCTTTCAGATGTGTAATATAAGTCTTCCCAACTGTGGCACAAATATGTGTAAGCTTAAATACACTAAAGTTCAGAAGAAATCTTTAAAAATAAATATCAAAAGAAAAGTTTATTGAAACTAATATACATGCTCTTGTAAATTCACTGTTTTAAAGACTGATACACTGCTTATTGGCAAGAACATCTGAAACCTACAACACTTAACAGTTTTTTACCAAACTTAGAAAATGGGCCACATGGTCTTAGAAGCTGGGTCAGTGAAACAACTGGAGCAACAGTATCAGTTTTAAAAGAAAAATAAATGCAAATAATACATTGTCTCAGAAGCAGTTTTTTTTTTTTTTTTTTTTTTAATTATTTTAGTACAGGGTCTCACTATACAGAGTGGACTTGTAGTAATTCTCCTGTTTTTAGCTTCCCAAGCACTGGGATTATAGGTGTGTGCCACTAAGCCCAGTCTCAGTTGTCCTCTCACTGCACTCTGGGGGTGAGGCCTGATCCCTGTACCTGTCTAAGCAAGTGCTTTAGTTAGCTGAGCTTTCTGGCCAGCCCAAAGCAGTCTTTTTAAACTTTATTTTGACTTGGCTTTCACTATAGATAGGCATGGTTGTAGGCTTGTGAGAAAGGCTTGACGCTGACAGAAAAAAGGCTAGATAAAATATTTTAATTAGAAATTCCGTATACATGTAGTTACTACTTGGAAATTTAACCATAAATACAGTGGAGGCTGAGGGTGCAGTGGTAGAGCACATGCCTATCATGGACTCCTAAATTTGATTCCTAGCATCAAATCACAATATGATGGTGGTAGATAAAGTGTGGCAGATAGAATAAAACCGATCATGGATTTTTTTTTGACGGAGATTTAGGTGATGATAGGTCCTTAAGGTTAGGAACCAGCACAGCAGATGTTCTGTATGATGTGTACAGTACATAGTGTGTTTCCCAGAAAAAAAGTTCTTTCTTTAACTTAGGGAGAAGGTAATCACCAAAACGTTAAAATTCTGGTTGACTCATGGATTATGCAACTTTGTTCATCTGATTTTTACTTAACATCATCTTGGCACAAATTTTACAAAAGGATACCTTACAGCATAGAGCACTTTGTCAAGAATGGCAATGCATACCTGTAAACTTGGCACTCAGCAGCCTGAGGTAGGGGAAATGCTGAGTTCAAGGCCAGCCCAAGCTACATAGCAAGACCCTGTCTCCAAAAATACAGTATTTTGGGGCCAGTGAGATAACTCAGCAGTCTAAAGCACCTGCTTAGGCAAGCTTAGGCAACCAGAGACAGAGGTTCAATCCCACGCACCACATGCCATGCCAGCCCCTCCCCCAGGGCAGGCCGAGCCAGCTCCAAAAAAAAATTTTTGTTATAGACAATATAGAACAAAGTAGTTTTTTTTTTTTTTTTTTAATCTAACAAGTACTTTATTTTAGTTTTACTTTGAAAGATTAATTGGTAATCTGCATAAACTAGGAATAGGTCAATATGCTTACTAATTACAGAATTTTTAAATGATCCAGTTAAATGACATGAGTTCTGTAACAGTATGTAAAAGTCGTTAGAAGATCAGTGTATTTAACAGTTTTCTCATGAGGTAAGCGCCTGACAATTTCTGACTGGTAGTTCTGTAATTATTTGAAAACTTGTATATAAGACTTTGTCCCATAATAATGAGTGGGACTAGGTCCTAACTAGAGCTGTGACTCGGGATTAAGTAAAGATCTTTTTACTCTGGTGTCTCTGAGTTCCGGTGAACCTGTAGTTTTGCTTGCTGATCCTTTTCCTATTGTGAAAGGATGGCAATGCACCCTGGTTTGAGTCATCTGAAAGTTTTGCACCACTTCTGAGAACCCTGCTAGTCTTGACTATGGGACCTAGGTGTCCCCTCTAGTGGTAGTCCTGGGCACCACAGCTGTGGCTTTCAACTTAGCACAAACTGTTTTGGAGACACAGGAAGTCTGGCAAAATAGCTGCCTTCGTAGCATGAAGCCATAGGTAGTACATATGCAAAGTGTGGTTGTGTTTCAGTAAAACTCATGAATGCTGACATTAGAATTCTGAATAGTTTTTATATGTCAAAAAAATTATCTTCTGGTGATTTCTCCCACACACACAAAAAAACCCCACAAAAAACTTTTTAGCTTACGGGGTGTATAAAAACAGGCAGTGTGCCAGAATTAGCTTATGGTGATACTTTGGTGGCCCCTCCCTGATAGGACTGGTTTCAGTGGGCTACTTACCACATGAAGCGAATGCCATCATGTTGTATAACAAGTAACTTGCTCTGGACTAAACAGGCACTGGTCAGTATCTATTTTGTGGTATTTAAGGCCAGTCTTATGACCTTGTTTAGCTTATTTTTCTCTTGTGTTACTGGGAGTATATACACATATATGTACATTGAGAAACTTTCAAATTGTAGGTAAAAACACCATCAGTAACAAAATTATGAACACTTATTTACAAATAAGACATTTTCCATTAGCATGACAGTTTTCATGATAAATTAAAAGTCAGCATAAAGGAATATGTGCAATTTTGCATAAGTAATAAAACATTCAAATTATCAAAGTGCTGAGAGCACTAATTTCCCAGGCATCAGTTTAATCTTAGGCATTTTGCTTGCTTGCCCTCATCAGTTCTGGTGTTGCTGATGAGACAAGGTGGTGCAGCAGTGGGAAAGTGGCTGTTCCTCGGCCCTCGGCCCTGTTGAGAGCACACACGCAAGTATTTGCCCCAAACTCTGCTTTTGAAATGATTCATGATGTGCTGAAGATCAAAGTACAAATCTGTGTATTTATTGGTTTGGCAACTTTGCTTAGAAAGGAATAAATGCCCTGTCCACCTTTATACTTCTCCACTTTAGATATACTCCGCTTGTCATTCCACACGTTCCCTGTGACACCACATACGGTGATGTATGTCAGAATTCTCCAGGTGGGTCCTTTGTTCTGTTACACAGACAAACACACCACCATTTAATAAATACAAATGCAGCAGTTTATCTCCACAAAGCAGCAAAGATTTTTCTTATACAATGCTGTGACTTCTGTTTAGTTCATAGAAAAACAGTCCCATTTCTAGAGTGGAAAAATACCCTTGCTTCGCCAAAAGAGCAGAGAGTTTGAAAACTAGAGGAATGTGCTCTTTGTACCCTTACACTGTTCCAATTAGTGGGCAAACAGCAAAAAACTGGTTAGATTTTAACATTCTAGCTAGAAATATGTACTACTGGTCACATAGGTATTTTTCATTTTTTTCTGATTGTTACCGACTACTTTGATTTCACTTGTGCTTTTTACTCTTCTTTGGAATGGCAATTCTGGGAGTTGTTAAACAGAGTATTAACAGATGAGACTGTAGAGCTCTAGAAATCAACAGATCCATCTACTGGAGTACAAGTCCAACCTTAACGGAGAGAAAAAAACAGAACGATAGCAAGACTTAAGGCAAGGGAAATTAAATCATAATGTAATTCAATAGATGAATGTTTCTAAAGCTCTTTATAAAGCCTTAAGGAGAGCAAGTAGGAAACTTTCTGGGCAGTGTTTTACAGTGATTACAAAGGCTTTGTCAACTCCACTTACCTTTTCAGAATCTGTTCCTGGACATCTCCAGTTGTATAGGTAGTACTGCAAATTGCCATCTCCTATACCAAACTTGAGTTTCTCCAAGAAGGTCTTATTTTCCATCAGATCTAGTGCATTGAATACATCAAATCCTTTCTGCCAGTATAAGAGATTTAAAATTTAAAACACCAAAGACTAGGATATCTTCTGTAATACACATTTCTTTTCTTTGTTTCTTTTTTTTTTTGTAATATACATTTCAGGGTAAAAATTCCTCTACCAATAGACTGAATGTGAACTTACAATGGAGCTTATGTTTATTGTATATAGTAAAAGTTAGTAAAAAAAAAAAAAAAAAAAACTTAAAAAAATAATAAAAAACAAACCCCCCCGCAAAAAACCTAAAAGTTAGAAATTCAGTTCAAAATTGTTTCGTAATGCTACCAGTGAACATGATGAAGTCAGCACAATGGTTTAGAAATGTTGAATCAAAAAATGTAGTCTGATGGCTGGCATTTACATAAAAATAACCTACTAAGATTTCAGCAAATAGTTCCTGCCTCCAAATGATGTCCAGATGGCTCGACTTCCAGGATTATTTAATAACTGGCCTGAGTTCCTGACTTAGCTAAAGCTACTACTAAGAAACCAAAGTTGTAAAGACTTTAAATAGTGTATTTTTCTGGGACTCATACTGAGGAATAAATTTTGTTTTAATGGTGAAATCTAAATTTCTTAGCCAGGCTTGCTTGCATTATACATGGCAGGAGGAAGCAGGGGGTTCACAAGTCTGAAGCCAGCCTAGGCAATTTAGGAAGACACCATCTCAAGGCTTCAGGATATATAGCTCAGTGGTACAGTGCCCTTGATTCAATCCCCTGTCCTGCTAATAAGCCAATCATTAGATGTCAATAAATCATTAAAATGTTTAGTACAGTATTATGTACGATGTGATAGTGATGACCCACATAAAATTTTATTTCTCAGAGTTTTCGCTGTAAATAACTTACCATGTGCAAGAACTACTAGAAAACAAGCAATGTGAGGAAAATGTTGATTTGGTGATTCAAAAGTAACATATTTGTAAAACTGTTTTCAGTGATTATGGAAAAAAAAAGGAAGACATTTGTGATTTATTGTTTCTAATTCCTTATGAGTAATTATTTTCTTACATTCAGTGTTTATCAGCACATGTATGTCACCTGATTCAGAGGTTTTTGTTTTTGAGGTAGGGATTCCCTCTGTAGTGTAGAGATGGCCTTGAACTCACTGTGTGGTCCAAGTTGACCCCAAATTCATGGCAATCCTCCTGCCTCAGCCTCCTCAATACTAGGGCTACAAGTATTTACCACCATGCCTGGCTCAGATTTCTGTTTAAAGGAAAAATGTTTATTTGTGGCAAAATTTCAATAATTATACCAATAATTATACCAGCTTCTGGACTGAGGAAACAAAAAGTAACAATGAGGTAGATTTTGAATTTAATTATTTTAATTTTAAAAGATAGACACTAAAAAAAAAAAAAAAGGATAGACACTAGCTGAATTAATGACTTTCTTACAGATTATTTACTCATTACAACTATATACTCATATGTTTCCCCTCTACTATGATAGGGTCTTTATGTTCCTTGGATTATCAGTTTTATGTATTCCTATACAGTCATTTAAAAGTTTAATTTATAGCCTGGTGTGGTGGGGAACATCTGTAATCCAGCATTCTCAGGGGATGAAGCAGAAGATTTGCAAATTGAAGCCCAGCCTGGGCAATTCACTGAGACCTTGTTTAAAACAAAAGCAAAAACAAAAACTGCTAGGGACATAGCTCAGGTGAAGTTCCTGGGTTCAATCCCTAGCACTACAAAAGAAAATGTTTTAAATTTGTAACCATGTCTTTTTGCTAAGTTGCAATAAAATTAATGATAAAAACAGCCCCTACAGTTTTAGAAGAAACTCTTAGCAAAATTCTACCAATGATTTGCATGAATTACACCAACACAGGATAAAATAGTGTCTTTCCTGTCTGTTACATCTGCTTGTGTACACGTGTGGCAAAACAGCACACAGAGGAACAGGCCACCTACCAGCTTGGCTATGATGAGTGCATCATTCATGAGGTCTAGCAGCGGTGTCTCCGTGTGGATGTTGTAGAAGGAGTAGGCAGCTTTGAGGCTCTTATGGGCAGGATGATGCATGACTGTGGAGGGGAGTGTGTAGAAACTCAGGAAGTCAGTCAGCTTCCCACTAGAGCTCTGGAGGACAAAGGTGACACTAATAAGTGTCTCTCTGGGACACACTACAAGCAGCTAACTGTGCTGTGTCTTGCAGCACACCTTTTTGTCACATGAGCAACAAGTGAGACTCTCATTTAAGCCCAGTCTATTAAGCTAGGTAGAGGACAGGAAAAGAATAGAGTTGGAATTTTAGCTGAAGTGCTTGTTGCCAATTTGTATAAAGCTCCTAGGAAACAAACTGCGATGAAAGGGATGTTTCCTAGGCTGGGTAAGGAGTCAGTGCTCTATGCTTACCAGCCAGTGACATGAGCAGCTGCCTGGGTTTATAGCTATTAGAGCACTAAAGGTTAGAAGGCTGCCTTCTCCCTTGAACGGTACACATGCAGTGAGCTGGACAGCCACTAATCCAGGGGATGAGCACTCCTTTATGGAAGGTTGGCAACCTTCAGAGTCCACATTCGCCATACTTTCTTGGAAATTAATGTTATGAGCCTGTTACTTCCAGGGGGAAACTGGCAGGATTTGTTGCCATGGAGAAAACATAAGCTTTCAGGGCCAGGGATACAGCTCATCAGAGCAGTGCCTGCCTGGTAAGTGAAAGGTCCTAAGTTTGATTCCTGGTACCAGAAAAGAGCTTTCAGGTACACAGTAGAGTTTTAGAGAACCTGTATCTTTCACTTTGAGCTACATTATAGGCTCCGCTATGATAAAAGAGGTGATATCTATGCATATGATATGATTTTTTGATATCATGATGAAATGTCACCATTTAAATGACTTCTATAATTTGATATTTTTCAGATGACCACCAAAGCATGATGTTATAAACTCATACACAGGTAGGAGGACAAGACAGCTTAGTGGGTGAGCAGCCACTTATCAGGTATGAGGCCCTGGGCTTAATGCCCATGACCATGAAGAAGAAAAAAAAACCCAACCCCCACCAAAAGAAAAAAACACAGCAAGGCAGACCAATGGCCAGGTGTGGTGATGCATGTCTGTAATCCCAGCACTCTGGAGGCTGAGGCAGAAGGTTTGTCATGAGTTTGAGGCGTCTGAAATACATAACAAGACTCTTTCAAAAAACAAACCAAAACAAAAAGACCAATGGATTCTAGTTCTAAGTCCCAACATGGCCAGTCTCAAAGATCAGCTGTTTGTGAATCTCCTTAAGGAGGAGCAAGTGCTGCAGAATAAGATCACAGTTGTCAAGGTTGGTGCTGTTGGCATGGCATGTGCCATCAGTATCTTAATGAAGGACTTGACAGATGAACTTGCTCTTGTTGATGTCATGGAAGACAAATTGAAGGGAGAGATGATGGATCTTCAACACGGCAGCCTTCTTTTATGATGCCAAAAATTATCACTGGCAAAGACTATAATGTAACCACAAACTCCAAGCTGATTATTATCACTGCTGGAGCACATTAGCAAGAGGGAGAGAGCTGTCTTAATTTGGTGCAGCATAATGTGAACATTTTCAAGTTCATCATTCCTAATATTGTAAAGTCCCAACTGCAAGTTGCTCGTTGTGTTCAACCTAGTGGATATCTTGACCTGTGTGACTTAGAAGATGAACAGCTTTCCCAGGAACTGTGTTATTGACAGTGGTTGCAACCTAGATTCAGCCCCCTTCTGCTACCTGATGGGAGAAAGGCTGGGCATGCACCCACTGAGCTGCCACAGCTGGATCCTCAGGAAATACAGAGATTCCACTGTCCCTGTGTGGAGTGGCATGAATGTTACTGGTGTTGTCCTGAAGAATCTACACCCTGCGTTAGCAACTGATGGGGACAAGGAGCATTGGAAAGAGGTTCACAAACAGGTGGTTGACAGTGCTTATGAAGTGATCAAACTAAAATGCTACACATACTGGGCTATTGGACTGTCGGTGGGAGATTTGACAGAAAGTATAATGAAGAATCTTAGGCGGGTATATCCAATTTCTACCATGATTAAGGGGCTCTATGGAATCAAGGATAATGTCTTCCTTAGTGTCCTTTCTGTCCTGGGATAGAATGGGATCTCTGATGTTGTGAAGGTGACTGACTCCTGAGGAAGAGGCATATTTGAAAAAAATGTAAGATGATTCACTAATTTTGTGGTTTAAGAGATACCGATTTTTCATATGAAATATGTACTTTAGGTAACATGTAATGGATTTTCTATGTATCATTATAACAAAATAACAAATACCAGAATTTAAAATTTTGAATATGATATTTATAGATAATTCATCAGAAAGTGAAGACCTACGATGAAAACATTTGAGAAGGACTGCCTTAGAATACAGAGATGCCTGAAGAGTATATAAGGATGGCTACTCTTGCATTGTGTTAGTAATAAAAATTTAGATTGCTTGGTGTTCTTCAGAAATGTCCTCTGAAGTGCTGGCAAGATAGCTCAGTAGACTAAGCACCTGCTTTAACAAGCGCAAGGACCATGGTTTGATTCTTGGTCCCACAGGCCACACTGGCCCTGCCTTCAGGTATGCTGAGCCTGCAATGGAGTCCAGGTGTGCTGGCACATGCCTGTAATCCCAGCCCTGGGGAGGCTGAGAAACAGGAACATTGTTATAAGCTACATAGTGTGACCCTGTACTAAATGCATTTTTTAAAAAAATCCTCTGAGTCACCCCGACTTGGGCTTCCTCCATTACTACCCTACATGAGCCTGTGATTCTCTGTCCCAAGTGCTGATAGACTCCTGTGTGGAACAACTGCCAATAGGCCCCTTGAGTCACTTCTAACTGTGGCCCTTTCCACTTCTCTCATTCAGGTGTGTACCAGATTAAGCCCCCAACTTCTGAATTCCCTTCTGGACCTCCAAATGAGACATCATCTTAACAAATTCCAGATTTTGTTTATTTTTAAAAAAAGTTTAAACTAGGTGTGGTGGTGAACTCCAATAATCCCAACATTCTGAGAGGCTGAGTTAGGATTCTAGTTCCTACCCAGCTGAGTAGCTTAGCAATTTAGCAAGATCCTGTTTCAAAACAGAACAAAAAGGGAGGGATAGAGCTCTGTGTGAAGGTCCTGGGCTCAATCCCCAGAGTTGAGAGAAAAACCCCATTCATGTATAGAAACAGCCCTATAAGATGGGGCTTTTCTGTATCATGGAGGAAGAGAAAGACACAGGCATGTTATTACCTTCTTGGAAGACAATCTTGCCATAGTGTTACTGTCCTTTAATGTATTATTGCTTTATCTTTACCTCCACTACAAACGTGTCAATAATATGCTCCCTGGGAAGGAACCAGTGCGCTACTTCCTCTTCATCCATTACTGGAGCTAGATGGAACTGCTTCAAGTAACTGTTGATTAATTCTTGGACTGCTTTGATATCTTTTGGTTCCATTGGTCTCAAGCCTGAGGTCTTTGTAACCTTGTTAGAAGAAAAATAGAACAAACCAAGAAGTTTAAACGTAAGAGGAATAGAACTACTTTTTGCTCAAAGTATGTTCTGCAGAATCAGCATTTTACAGGAGCTTGCTAAACTATAAAAATCTGATCCCTGTCCCAAAGTCCATGAATCAGAATTGCAACCTACTAACCTTCCCTGGTAACCTGTATACCAATTAATGAGAGAAACAATAGTTGAAAGCATGCTAGAGAATGTGTCTTCTCTTCATGAGCCAGGTCCTGCCCTTGACCCAAACAAAACAGAGCACCACAAGTTAATTCACATATCAATGTCAAGAATTTTGACATTGATGGGTAAGGCATAAAAACTGACTTCTGGGATATTTGCTTTAAACTGCCAAAGGTGACTTTTATATTTTTTGTCTTTAACATAGGGTTTCATTTTGCAGTTCAGGCTGGCCTTGAACTCACTTTGAAACTAGGCTGATCTCAAGCTCATGGCAGTGCTCCTGTCTCAGTCTCCTTAGTAATAGGATTACAGGCATGCTCTACCATACCCAGCAAAGATGACATTTTGAAATCAGCTGAAAAAAACTAATTTTATTCATTCATGAAAAGAATACTGTGATTTTATTCTCTTGAATAAAAATAACAATCACACTGGTCAAGATGGAAAAGCTGACACTTAAAAGGGGCTTGGCTGACAAGTATTAAGCTTGTCAGGTTATTAGGGTATCAGGGTAGGCATTTTAAGTACTACCAAAGACTTATAATTTTAAAAGAAGGCCATAGCCGGGTGTGGTGGCTCATACCTGTAATCCCAGCACTCGGGAGGCTGAGGCAGGAGGATTGGTGCGAGTTCCAGACCAGCCTGGGCTACAAAATTGAGCTCAAGGCCAGCCTCAATTGCATAGCGAGACCCTGTCTCAAAAAGACAAAAAAAAAAAAAAAAAAAGAAGGCCATAAACCGGGCGTGGTCACGCATGCCTGTAATCCCAGCACTTGGGAAGCTGAGGCAGGAGAATCAGTGCGAGTTCAAGACCAGCCTGAGCTACAGAAGTGAGCTCAATGCCAGACTGCATAGTGAGACCCTGGCTCAAAAAGACATACATACATACATACATACATACATACATACATAAATAAATAAATGCGGGCCATCAGGATTGGTCCCCACTTAAATTTATCCAACTGCTTATACTCAAAAAAAAGCTCCTGACATCACTTTGACTCTGTCCTGCATGTGAAGAAGCTCAACAAACCAAAATTTAAAAATATAGTTTTTTTTTTTTTAATATGGTGTTTATTCCCCAGTAAACTTAATATTTTTATCCCCTTGAAAAATTAGTGAATATATTTTAGGAGATAAATAACATAAATACTGTTACTCTAGCTTTTCTGACATGAATGATATAAATACTGAAAAACTGTGTAGAATTAAATCATAATTCCTACAGGTCCCTAGATAGAAGTACATGAGAGGAAATAGATGTTTAACTGGACTGCCAGCTCTGATCAACTGTGGGTAGCTATGCTGCAGTTTCAAAGGTTCTGGAGTAACAATCAGTGTGGGGCCAGGGCTATGTGCCTTGTATTTATAGATCCAACAGTGCCCAAGTGTGGATTTATTGGGGGCCTTTCAGTGATGACTGTGATATATAAAGCTACCATACCACAGTTAACATCATTTAATCTAAATTAGAGGACTTAAGTCCTTAATACTTGATAGGTAATTCATAAGTACTTTCAGTCTCTTTGTGGCTCTCAAAACTGAGTCAGAAATACTTAGTTCCCAGTTAGAAATGAATACACATTTTTAAAAGCTAATAAAATGGCCCCAATCACAAAGTATACATGTACAAGCATACTGTACTCATTTATAATTTATCTTCTGCAATGAAGCAGATTCTTAGTGATTAAATAATATTTTTTTCTTCTGTTATTGGTTCAGAAATACCAAGCAGGTGATTAATAAAAACAGCAGGACATTTACTATCAATTAATAGAGAACATTAAGAAACAAGAAAGTCTGCCCAGTTCTTTCTAGAGCAACTATTTTTTGGAGCACAGTTCTCATTCATGAAATATTCATACTGTAAAATCACTAAAAACACTTTGCCCAGCCCAGTGGACATCCTTCTTGTTTTTGAGACAGGGTCTTGCTATGTCACTAAATTACCCAAAATGGGCTTGAAGTTGCAATCTTCCTGCTTTAGGTTCCTGGGATTATAAACTAAACCACCATATCCTGCCATACAGTGTACACCCTTAACCCAAGAATTCTTTAATGTTTTAGTCTCCTAACCCCTTGGCAGTCTTAATAATTACTGAGTACCCTAAAGAGCTTTGCTTACGTAGGGTTACTTGTCTATCCTTGTATTAGAAATGAAAACTCATAAGATTCAAAAACAAAATATAAAAATATACATTCTCTACAGCTTCTGAAAGAATGTTTAGTACACTCCTAAAAGGATGAAAGTGAAATATGCAAATTATATTTTAGTGTTCTTATGCAAATATTGTTGGTTCCACAGATTCAAAGGTCTTAGGGTCTTGCAGGGATACCTGGGCCACATTTTAAGAACTGATATTTTAGGTCTCAGAAGTACAGAAAGATATATAGCAGAATCTAGAGTGATAACAACTCCATGAAACATGTTTGGGAAAGCAAGTAGGAAGTATTATTAACTTGGGAATTTACAAGCATTTCAGTACTAAATTAGAAGAGAACATTAGAGTATATCAGGTGTAAAAAGCAAATAATAAAGGCCTAGAATATGTGAAAATATTTTTGACTAAAAAAAATTTATAGAAGAATGAAAGAAATGTTCAAATGTGACAAAAACTATAGCTGTTGTCTTTAGGGAAAAAGTAAGAAGACTTAAGCTTTGATAAAAATTAAGGTTTTGGGGCTGGGGAGATAGCTCCAAGGCACAAGTGCCTGCTAGGCAAGTGCAAGGTTGTGAGTTTGAACCCGGGTCCTGCAAAAAAAAAAAAAAATTAAGGTTTTGCGAGAATCCAATGAAAAACAAACATTTCCTATAACTGAGAAAATTTCAGGTTTCATAAGTGAATTATACAGACAATAAATGAGACTAAAGGTATTAAATGTGCAGTATGATGCAGTTCCCAATAAATGTTAACTCCTATATTCAGAAGTCCTTCAGGAAGATATAAATACTGTAAGTAGAAACAGTAATAATAAACCAAAAAATGAAACAGGCATACAAAAAAGTCATATTCAATCAGGCTCTTGATGTTGAATGGTAGAAAACTCTCTAGTGACTTGATGACTCCCAGTGATTTTACTTCTCTAGGGTTGTGGGAGGGACAGTTGAGTCTCATATTGCTGTACTGTCCAACTTTTAACTCTGCAGGCAGACTACTTGCACATGTCCTATCAGTACCTTTCAAGCATTTAATGTATGTTCCTTCTTTACCTTCTTCCTTCCATTAAGCACTCTTCATGTTTCTGTCCTATGTTTTCATTTTTTTTTTTGTCCTATGTTTTCAAAGGTTAAAGGAGACTAGCACATGCCAAAGAATTGTCTTGGCTTTCATAGTTCTCCTTTTCTTCCCAAAGCTACACTGGGATGATTACACTGTGGGCCTTCTGAGGCTTTGGGTTGTGAGAGGTGCCAACACAAGTGAAGGGGTGTGCCCAGGGACACTGAATTCCAGTTTGCATCCTGGTAATAGTAGTGATACCCTTGCTTAGGTGTCAAACTTCAGAAGCTTCAGTTTTCTTACCTATATATGAGGGATGTAAAGTGCTAACTCCAAAATGCAGTTGTGAGAATAAATTAAACGTGTACAGAAGAGTATTATAAACTTCATTTTACTGGAGGGTGGGGGGCCAATCATTACAACAACATGGCTCCTACCAAAAGGAGCCCAGGAACTCAGGCTGATGGCAAGGAAGATAACAAAATTGGGTCTCACAACTGATGCCTGACCAATAATTTACCACTAATTGATTAAAACTTATTATCCACGAGAAGATTGATATTCATACAAAAATATAAGGGTTGAATCTGGTCAAAAAATAGTTTCAGGAGAGCTGGGTCCTGATCTTGCCTCCTGCATTTCATGTCTTCTGTGATTTGCTCCTGTTGGGTACAAGTGGAGCTATAGTTTGCTTCTTTTTTTTTTTTTTTGGTGAGACCAGGGTTCGAACTCACGACCTTACACTTGCCCAGCAGGCACTTGTGCCTCAGAGCTATCTCCCCAGCCCCTATAGTTTGCTTTTAACCAATGGCAACAGTGATTGAATACCACTTTCATGAGTAGATCCATCTCTGCAGACTGTCCCCAATGGCTCTGGTGAACTAACTGCCATACTGTGAGCTGCCCAATGGAGAAGCCATGTGGCAAAGAACTAAGGGTAGCTTTGAGAAGCCTGTGAGGAATGGAGGTGTCCATCTACCATCCAGCAAAAAGTCACTCTTGTCAACACCTGTGTATGCCTGGAAGCAGACCTTCCCCAAGCCCTGGAATACACCTTCACAGTGGTTTCATAAGAGACACAACACCCAAAGCAAGGGACCCAGCTAGTAGTGCAGAACCTAGGTGAGAAGAAATGTGCTGTTTTAAGCTGCTCAGCTTGTGATAAATAATATACCATCCAAGTTACAAAGTGAAGCCTGGAGAACACATTTAAACTTTGCCCTCCTATGACAGAGAACTTTTCCTGTAGGTAGTCTGAGAGCTCTAAGAGATGGTAATTTAATGAGGCATTATTTCCTCTCCTCAGTCCTTTCTCTGAATCTCAATTCCTTACTGTATAAGACATTGGGAATAGCCTGAACTTCTCTTCCTTTTTAATAAACAATACTGAAAATTTCAAAAGTTAATTTCTTGCTTCATTCTTACCAAGTTATAAACTGAAGAATTTAGAGAATTTTTAAAAGAAAGCAAAAGAAAGGTGTGGTGGCACACATCTATAATTCCAACCCCAGGACGGCTGAGACATAAAGACTGCTGTGTTCAATGCCAGTCTGAGCTACATAGTGAGTTTAAAGCCAGCCTGAACCATAATAAGACCCTGTCTTAAAAAAGCAAAAATATAAAGCAAAGCAAAATGATGCTTTTAAATGAACTCCCCTACTTTCCAACTTGAGTTCTATGCAGTCTTCTAGCTACATATTCCCTTCCTTAGATCCATAAGTCTGTTTTTAGACTGCTGTAAAAAATTCTGTGCTGCATTAAAAGATGTGATCATTACAGCTTTAACTGCAGATCTTTCTTACTTACATCCGGCAGTCTGTAAAGCTTCATTGTTCTCTGTAATGTCATATTTCTACTCAAGTGAGAAAACTTCACTTCTACCAATTTTCTGGGGTTTAGGGATCGATGCCAGTATCTGGAATACAATAAAGGTTTTAAAATCTAATTGATATCTCCCTGTACATGTCTTAATTCTGTTTTATCTTGGCTGCTCAAAAGCATTTACTCAGTACTTATGCTGTACCGACAGAGTGGTGGGCGCTGATCCTCGTCCTATGAAGTAATTGTTATCAATCAATTTTTCTTCTCTCAAATGTCCTACATTCATATTTTTGTGCTGTTAGAGCTTGTGACCTTTCATCTGTCACTAAAGAGGAATCATAAAATTTCAAGAGATATACTAATCCTGCTTAGGTAGGAAAATATTTAATGAAAACTGTGATTTTCTAAGAATGAATCAAAACAAAACAAACAAATAAACAAACAAACAAAAAATATATATATATATATATCAGAACATGAAAGTATTTCCCCTAGTAAGTAGTTTTTAGTATAACAGGGCACACTCCAAGAAAAACAACTTTAGGAGAAACTAGTTTGAATTTCTTAAGTGATTCCAATTTGGGCACTGGGATAAGTGATTTATATTAACACATCTGTGTTGTATTTTTCCTTGTTTATGAATATAATGGCTTAACAGACTATAGTAATTTTATAGATTTACCTTTTATAATATGTTTATTTGAAGTTTCATCCTTTTGAAATGATGAAAATAGTAGAGGGAGATAACTTTCTGATGTTTTAGAACAGCTTGGTCCAGTTATAGTCTGATTACTCTCCTAGTGGAGTAACCTTAAAAAACCTGGTAAGAGTCAAGGCAAACAGAACTAAGCCTGCTCTGAGCAAACAGGCCTGTTGGAGACTTTTCAACTGATACACATAATATTTTTGGAAAAATTTAGTAGTGCTGCAAAGCACAGTAGAAAACTGAATTTATAGATGGAAAGAAAAATTGCTACACTGAACATTTCAAGATCACAATGCTGCCCATTTCTCTAGGTGTACACAACACATGTCTTTCAGATAGAATAAAAACAGAAACATACATCAAGTGTCATTAACAGAAAAATGTTAATTTATGTTTAGTCACCAAGTAGCTGCATAATGTACTGGGGTCCATGCTGAACTCTGTGGTTCTACATCTTGGTCTCCATCTCTGCTCCCAACAAAGTATGTAATTGTCATCAACCAGAATTCATCCTGCTATATACCCAAGCAGAATACGATTCCTAACAGGAAGGTAGCAAATTGACATGTTTGGCAACAGATACACTCAGAATAGGGAAGTGGTAACCATTACCTGCATGTGGCCACAGGTTTAGGGAGGACCACTCCAGCAGTGTACACGGCCTGGAAGATTCCTTCCAGGTTCACTCTTCTGGTTATTTCTCTAATTAAAACAGGGGCTACCCGTTTGGATCTCAATTTCTTATGAACACAAAGAAAGTTGATTTCTACCATCCTCTTCACACTGAGAAACAAAGATGTCAAAAATTAGGGCAAGGGTCTGGGGAGATAGCTCAGTAGAATAAGTACTTGCCTAGCAAGCCCAAGGGCCTGAGTTCAATCCCTGGTTAAAAAAAAAAAAAAAAAAAAAAAAAAAATAGGGCAAATACAAGATGAGTACATTAAGAAAATATTATCCATAAAATGTCAAATAATAAGAATAGCGAAGACATCCTTTAACAATATTTAAGAAAAACACATCACAAAATCAGACTGCAACATGATTTGCCATTACTCCTCTGCACAATGGATGTAAATCTAAGTCTAGGGCTGAACCTCTTTGTTTTAAATAAATTTTAAGACTTTGATCTTTTTTCTAAGTTTACATTTTAGAAATTGTATCAAATGTGCCTCAAAGTTTTGCTTTTCTCTGTAGCAGGTATAATTGTGACAACTGGTATAGAATCTGATAAAATGTTGCTTTGAAGCATGATACAATCACCAGGACCTATGAGAGGGGCTGTGACTAGAACAGAGGAGGTGACCCACTGAGCTACGATAAACCTTCAGAAAGCTTCAAAGCCATATCTAGTTCTGTCTCCATGTGTGCAGGCCTTTTATTTAACACACAGTATTCCCCAAGATCATGTGTTTATCAGAAAATAAGCTATCCAAATATATGGGATGGTACACACATATATTATACATTAGAGCATTGATCTTCATAGCTAGATCTTAGATTTTCTGAGCTGGAAATCCAGAGCAAAAATGCAATACACTTATTCTATGGGGATAAACTCTTTTTTCCTCCTAAACTTCTAAGTAATTTTTTCCCCAGAAATGCTAGATTATAGCTATCCTGATACATATACATGTACTATATATACATGTGTATATAAGTAAGTACATAATACAAAGCTGTGTTCATGTGTGAGACTGACAGCCATAAACAGAAATCCAGACAGAGAAGGACAAAGAGAAAGGGAGGGTGGAAAGAAGGATACCTAGAGATGAAGAAATGGACAGACGTAGTAGTTCTTTAAAAACAAAAACAAAAACAAAAAAAACCTAACAATTTTTAGAATTTTTAGGGTTAATGCAAAATTGAACCAAGTCCCAAAATAGCCCTGCCAGCAAACTGACAGCTGGCACTGAGTACTTTTTAAAGCCTACTCTAACACAATTTTTTGAAAAGAAATACACAGAAGTGACATGGACAAGCCTTAACTCATACCTGTCATAAATCCGTATGTTGGCAGGGATGGCACTTATGAATCCTACTAGTTTTTTATTTGAAGACACTCTGACCCCACAGTGCCATTGCAGGAGCCAGCCTGGGGGACGCAGAGCCCTAAAGTCAGGGAAGACAAGAAAAGAAAGAACTAGTTAGCATCTAAAAGAAACGAGGGGCTAGGGATATAGCTCAGCAGTACAGTGGCTGCCTGGCAAGTGCCAAGTCCAGAGTTCAATTCCCAGACCCACTCCCCCTAAATGAATGAATGAATAAATAATGACACAAAAAAAGACCTGATATCTCCCAGCCCAATGACCCTCTCAATAGCCTACATGACCTGTAAGGCATACCACAATAGGAATTCTGGCGAATAGTCGAAGCGGAACATATTGTCATCATCTTCAACATAATTCTCATTTAACAACATGTATAACTCCTTGAGCTACAAGATAAAACAAGCATCCTGTTGATAGTTCTTAGGACCAAGCCAAAAGTGATTTTTGTAAATGGAGCTATTGAATCAAAGAGTTTTACTCACCACCTCTGCATTACTCAGGTCTAAAGTGTCCCACATAAAACCCTGTGGCAAAGAATATGGTTCTTGACGTACATTGTCTTTGTCTGGCTCAATCGCACCATGAGAAGTTATGACTTCATCTGCAGTGAGAGACAGAAAGACAAAAGGAGAGGATATTCAATTACAGAGCATTCTGACAATCTCAAAAGATCAGCAACATGGATAAAATCAGATGTAGAGCGCTTAGGTTTCATGTAATCTTTTAAAATGTGCTATTATTCTAGCTTCCTCTGAGCTGAAATAGGAAAGGTAGGCAGTAGTGTGGAATAACTATTTCACCAGTTAAATCAAAGGGAAATCACCCAGTGACAAAGATGATATTGTGAAATTATAGGTATTTCTCAGACTAACCCCAGGCTAGTCTGGTACATGCAGACCTGGTACATCAGCCTTAGAGATGGTCACCTTTGGGCTGAGGATGAATCTTGGTAGTAGAGCAGTTGTCTGGTCAAGGCTGAGGTGCTTGGCTCAACCTTTAGCATCAAAGAAAAATTAACATTTCATTTTCACGAATCAGGGACAGGAATCTCCAACTCCGCCCAGAAGCAAAACCTAAAATTAATTTCAAGGCTGGCTACTTCTCTCCATCTGTACTGCCAGGAATGTAGCTGAAGCCAAGTGTGTTCCAAGTCTCTAGTGATTTCCTTTGCAGAACTTTTCATGCGGCTGAGAAAAACCCTGACTCTTCCTGCAGCTGCCACCTCCCTCACCATTCTCATGTTCTCTGTGCCCTTGGTATCCCATGCTCTGACCACGCTGAACTTGCTCAAGTGTTCCCCAGCTCAGGTCCTTACTGTGCTTCCCTCTGCTGAAGCCCTGTGCCTGGTCTCACAGCATCTTTCCCTGACTAAAACTTTTTCCTACATAAAGTACACCCGCCCCCTCCAGTCCTGGACTGGCCACCACTTTTCCTAATGCCACCACTATTTCCTGGGTATTTAGTAAGTCTCAGCAAACACCTGTTGAGTGAAGGATCTTAGGGTCTGATTCTTTATGTCACAGAAACTTTCTGCAAATAGATACCACAGGGTCTCTATCAGCTTCAACACTTCTGATTTAATCCTCTAACTTAATTAACTCGTGTTATGGTTTGGATCCAAACTATCTCCCCCAAAAGCTCATGTGTTCAAAGAGGGAGATTTAAGGGGGCTTTCAGGTTAGCTCAGTGGTTTAAGTGCCTGAGTGGACAATCCCAGTCAGGCACAGGGAATGGTGGTTGGATCCCCATGCCCACCCTTAAGGCAGCCTGAGCCAGCCAAAACAAACAAAGAAACCCTTCTCAACTTTCTGTGTAGTGAGACCCTGTAGACCCCATAGACCCTGTACCAAATACATAAAAAACAAAACAAAACAAAGAGGGAGACTTGGGAAGGTGAGTAGATCACAGACTCTGACCTCATCTGTGGGTTAGCCCATTGATGAGTTTATAGCTGATTGTGCTGTTAGAAGGTGGGGCCTACCTGGAGGAAGAAGGTCACTGAGGAAGTGCCTCTGAAGGGTATATCTATTTCTCTAGCCCTCCCTTGCTCTCTGTGTGCTGGCTGCCATGAGTGCCCATGAGCAGCTCTATTTCCCCACCATGCCCTTCTGTCATGATGTTTCTGCTTTGAAGCCTATACCATGGACTGATTTTCTGAAACCATGAGCCAAAGTAAACTTTTCCTCCTGCCTTACTTTTCTCATTGCTGAGACAAAAATGCCTAAACCCAATGTTAAAGGAGGCAAGGTTTTACTTAGCTCATAGTTTGTAGAGGTTTTAGTTCAGGGCTCCAAAGGGAGGGTGGCACATAGCAGAGGGGCAACAGTTCTTGGCAGCAGAAGACGAAACAAGCAACGAGTGGAGGAGGGAGAGAGACTCTCCCTTATACTATATGCAGGCTACCTAGGGTGGATATAGTGCTCACACTCATAGTCCTAGCATTAGACCATAAATCAATCACAAACTCTAGATTCAGCCACCTCCCAAAAGCCTACTCCCCCATGACTATATGATACTTTAGGGGGACACCTAGGCTGACACTCTGCCACTGAATTATATCCCCACCTAGAGGACTATCCAGACACAGACCATAACCTCTCCTATAAGTTATGTATTTTGGTGACAATGATGAAAAATTGACCTACTTTATCTTCACTGACTTCATGTCAGCCCAAATGGCCAAATTCCCAGTCCCTACCATACAGAATCCCTTGTAACCACTGTTTAATGTGCTTGGCTCTCAACTAATATCCCTGGGAAAGTCTCACTCTGGTAGCTTTGAAGAGCTATGTATATGTGGACTGAACTGGGGCACCTTCTGGTATATAGAGGAGGCAAAGACTTTGATTTCCAAGTGTTGCCCCCAACCTCAGGCTTACTCTTTCCCCATCAACTTGGCTTCCCTCATCTGTTAGGGCCTCTGACTGAACAGTGATGTACACCAAAACTTCTAGGAAGTGAAGAATCAAGTAAGGACTTGAAAGGAGCAAAAGTAAGACCAACTACTTCCTGAAGAGGTACCCTCTGGTTCAGTACTGGCTGGAAGTGGTATTTTCATAAGATGGGCTAGCAGCTTGGTTATAGCATTCAGCCAAACTCAATACATTTAGATAAATCTAGATTTCTTGAGCTAATGGTCATTTGGTTCAGAATCCTATAACTTCATGATAAAGAATCTTCGCCGGGTGTGGTGGCGCATGCCTGTAATCCCAGCACTCGGGAGGCTGAGGCAGGAGGATTGGTGTGAGTTCAAGATCAGCCTGGCCTACAAAAGTATCTCAGAACAGCCTGAACTGCATAGTGAGACCCTGTCTCAAAAAGACAAAAAAAAAAAAGAATCTTCATTAATTACTAAATATATTTCTACAACCTGAAAGACAAGACAAGATCAGTTTCTTTCTTTCTTTGCACTTCTGGGAATGGAACCTAGGGCTTCACCCATGTTAGGGAAGTGCCCTGCCACAGAGCTACATCCAGCCCTTCTTTCTCCTTTCAACCCCAGTCATAAGCTTGTTTCTTTTAAAAGATTGGGGTAGCTGGGCATGGTTGTGCACACCTATAATCCCAGGATTTGGGAGACTGAAGTAGGAGGACTGAGGCGAGCCTGGGCTAAAAAGTGAATTCATGACTACCCTAAATTGCATAGTAAGACTCTGTCTCAAAAAGACAAACAAGCAAACAAAAAGAACAACTAGAGGCTGGCCAATGAGTGCCTGCTTAGGCAAGCACAGGGACTGGATTCAATCCTTTGTACCACATGCCGCACTGGCGCTGCCCCCGGGTGCATTAAACCACCACCAAGACCAGGTGTGGTCATGCATGCCTATAATCCCAGTGCTGGGAAGGCTGAAAACAGGAGGATCACTTTGCATCTGAGCTATATATTGAGACCTTGTACTGAATACATAAAAAAAAAAAAAAAAAAAGAAAGTCACAAAACACAACTACAGTAGTTATAGGTAGGAAAGGAGTTAAAGTTTTAAAAAGTTCAAGAATTACTATTTGGAGGTATTAATGCTCCTTAATTCTTATTTGACAAAGTGGATTATCTATACATAGCTGGGCTATTTAGAGTTTTGGGCAGCAAATAACTTTTCATGTAATACTAATCTAAAGCCTAAATAATCAAATAAAAAGCAAAAATGGTTGCATAGCATCTTTACACATTCATAAGACTAAGCAGGAGACTTCTGTTGTAATGCATATTAAACATTTTTATGACATTATACCATTATCTGTTTTTGTGTAAATTAGGTTTCTGGAAACTGATCTGGTGAGAGTCTAAGTGAATGTATTAGAGTATACTCACCAAGGAACGAGTAGCCTGTGATGGACCAATGTCACATGTAGTCTTTGAATCCTGTTTTTTGTGACATCAAACAGACTTGTAGTGATCCTCCTGATTATAGTCTCCCAAGAGCTGGGAGTGCCACCATGCCCAGTCTCAACTGCTGCCTCAGTGTGCCCCCGGGGGGCACAGCAGGCTCAGGGATTGAACCCCCGGCCCCTGTGTCTGCTTGCAGGCACCTTAATCCACTGAGCTATCTGGCTGGCCCTTGTGACATCAGACAGTACTGAGCTGATGTAATCAACATAATGGCGAGTGTTCACAACCCTTTTGTTAAGTGGTGTGGAGCTGTTTACTTCAGTGAATATCAGCAAGCACATTTTCTGAATCTTTTAGAATTACCAAGGAGTGAAAATGATAAAAGATCACACTTAAGAAGAACTCTGTGGGGCCAGGGAGATAGCTCCGTAGCACAAGTGCCTGCCTGGCAAGTGCAAGGTTGTGAGTTCAAACCCCGGTTCCGCAAAAAAAAAGAACTCTCTTATGGCTTATATCTAGGTGTCATCCCAAAGTCTCATGCCCTCATAGGTGGGACTTTTGGGAGGTGGCTGGGTCTAGGATGTGTGATAATGGGATTAAGGGTATGTGATAAGTTAATTGGTTTAGCATAGTTCTGGGCGTGAATATGGAAGGTCCATCCTGGGTGAGGTGTACCAATCAATAGGTACATAGTCTGGATGGGATAAAAGGGATAGGGAGGATGCTGCTTGCTGCCTTCTGTCTGCTCTGCCATGAACTATTTCTCCACTGCTATCACACTTTGCCTTAGATCCAGCCAACTTGACTGAAACCTCTATAAACTATGAGGTAAAACAAATCTTTCCTTCTTTAACTTGTGGATGTTAGGCACTTTTCCTCAGCAATGAGAAAGTAGACAAACATCATGAAGCTCAAAGGCAAAAAAGGATTGGTGAGAAAATTGTGTGTATGTGTATAGCTTTATATATGATAGGTAATTTAGTATCATAATTCTAATGTAGAGAAGTTGGAATTTATAACAGGAATAGCAATTAGCTTAGAATTAGCTTGTTAATGCAATCCAACGTCATTACTTAATATTTATTTTAAGAAGACAAATATGAGCTTTATGAACATTTTGAATCCATAATACAACACAAATAATATAAGTGAAATAAGGTCTTCTTAGGCTTTTGGTTACTATTATTGTCAATCTATCTTGTTTTAAAAACAAACAAAAATAGAAGCACTTACTTAGTTTGGGTACCGGTTGTGTATCCCAGAACTGGTATCTGCGTTTGGCTGCCTCATCAATGTTCCTGGCCGGGCCCTGGCATGCTGACAGCAGCTCCACTGCTCTCTGGATATCCTGCAGCTTCTGCATGGGGATAGTGGCATTCTGTAAGAGTGAAGACACAGACACACAGGACATGAGGGAGTGGCTGCTATTCTCAAAACCAAGGCAGAAGGTCTGCAATGCCTAAACACTGATGAACCTCCTCAAGGCTTGCTCAAGGCCATGGCTCCAGGATGGTAATGTATGGGGAGAAAAGTAAACATATTATTACATTATTACAGATAATAGTCACATATCTGAGTAGCGCTCCGGCAACTGGGGAAGTCTATAGTAAACTGAAGCACACTGTGCTTCAGGTCCCACCAATCTACAATGGCTCCACCAGTGTTGCTCTGTGAGGAGACATGCAGGGTGTGCACCTGTCATTCAACAACTGGCAGCCTCCAGCCTCAGGTGCACCATTAGAGTGAATGCTCTGTGGTAGTGATGGGGGACAAATGAGGCAGGAAGTTTTAGTTCATTTAAAAAAAAAAAGGAAAAGAAAAGAGGAAGAAAAAGAAATTTGAACTTAGTGCTGCCTGGGAGGACAGGGTTAAAAAAGGAAACCTCTCATCAGGTCCCTTGCTTCCTCACAGACCACAGCCAGCCCTCCCATCCCCTCCTGGGGACAGAGCCTCCAAAAGAAGATGGCAAGCAGCTCCTCTGTCAGTCCTGACCCTTGCCACCCAGACAAAATATAAAACAGAAATAAGTCTGACAGGAAAGTTTTAGTTTCGGTTTATAAAATAGAAAATAGCTTTACACTCCCCAGCTGTTTTCTTAAATTTTTCAAATAATGTAATATAATAGTGTACAGGTCTAAATATAGAAATCAGAGACTTTTTAAAATAAGCAAAATATGAAATTTTGGAGTTGCCTCCCACCCCAAATTAATAGGAATTGAACTCAGGGCCCTTTATGCCGAGGAACATCCCTAGCCCCCACCCCATTTGTACTTTGACAGGGTCTTTCTAGGTTGTTTATTTTTTTTTTTTTTTTTTTTTTTTTTTTTTTTTTTTTTTTTTTTTTTTTTGTGGGACCAGGGTTCGAACTCACGACCTTGCACTTGCCCAGCAGGCACTTGTGCCTCGGAGCTATCTCCCCAGCCCCTTTCTAGGTTGTTTAGATTTGACTTGAATTTGCAACCTTCCTGCCTCAGTTGCCCAGAGTACTGGGATGACAGATGTGTACCAGCACACATAACTAAAATTTTAGAATTTTTGATGCCATTCAAAGAATATTCCTCACTGCAATTTGAAAGTTATTAGAAAAATTTCAGAGCCATTTGGTTCTGCTGCAAGCCAACACACCAAGGACATGAAGGAAGGTACAATTGTCATTCAGCAGCTGCTAATCAGTGACTTTAGAATTGTACTCCACTTTGAATCTGAAATCTGTGGCCTGGAGCAAATCATGTTAGCTAGGAAGCTTAACCATTTGATACAACACAAAACAGGGTTTACTGAACACAAATTGTCCAGTGGTTGCTTTATTCCCTGGTTTTTGTTAGGGCTCTTGGCATTGAAGTGACTCAGAAAACAAACTAATGTCTGACTAGGGGCAAATTAAAAGCTTCATGCCTCTACTGAGAAGTCTGACAGTAGGACTGCAACTACCAGAGTTTTGTGAGCTGTTTACTTTATGTACTGATGAAGATCAGTATCAGAAGGATGATATCTTAATGGTGTATACAAATTCAACAAAATACCCTTCCTGTTCTTTTTTTTTTTTTTTTTTTTCCTGTGGAGCCAGTAACTGAACTCAGGCAAGTGCTTATTCTACTCAGCTATTTCCCCAACCCCTTTGCTTTCTTTTTTTCTACTGCAACAGCTTTATGTTTTATCTAACTTCCTAACTGTTATTGTGCCTTCAACACTTTCACCACAATTTTCTGCTCTTCAGTAAAAAAGCGCCCTTGATCCTGTCGTAGACACACTTGGCACATATGGAGCCCCTATAAGCCCTGCTGATGTGCTTCTTTGTTTTAGACAATCTTATATGAGAACTTTAGGCTGCACAGCTTGAACTCCTCAAAGTCTGCCTGGGCATATACCATACATGCAGATTTTGGGACCTTCCCAACCTTCTTGGTATAGAGGTAAACAATTCTATTCCCTGGGATTCGGAGTAGTCTAGTTTTGTTAGAGGCAGTGTTGTAGGGAAGTCAGGCACTGGACCATTGTGAAAGCCTTTATACACTGGAAGAGCACTCTTACTGTTCTAATGTAGTTTTGTTTTGTTTTGTTTTTTCTTTTGTAATTAGTACAGAGTCTACAGGGTCTCACTATGTAGATCGGACTTGTAGTGATCGTCCTGTTTTCAGCCTCCAAAATGCTGGGATAACAGGCATGCGCCACCATGCCCAATCTCAATTGCCAACTCAGCACACCCTAGTGGGTGGACGGGCACCACAGGGCAATGAACCCCCAGCCACTGTGCTCTGCCTAAGCAGGTGCTTTAGTCCACTGAGCTATCAGGCTTGCCCTTCTAATGTACTGTAATTTTGGATTATTTATTTTTCTTGAGTCCCTTCTGAGCTTCCAATACTATAAGTGACTGATTTCTAGGAAAATAAAAATTTCACATCCATTTGCTCTCAACAATATAAACTATTAAGAGATCTATAAATTTAATAGGAACTGAGATCACAGTGTAATTCAATTAATAATATTTGAAGTCAGGCATAGTAGCACATGCTTGTAATCCCAGACCTTGGGAGGCTGATGCAGGAGGATTGCTGTAAACTCAAGCCCAACCTAGGCTACAAAGTGAGTTCAAGGCCAGCTTAAACTGCAGAGTGGGGGAAAAAAGTGCTTAAAAAGGCAAAGGAAAGGCCAGACTCATAAAAATATGTCTACAAGGTATACAGTGAATCTGTCATGGTAACTTCTCTTTCCTGAGGGTTGATTTAATTTTCTAACTTCTGTTCAGCAAGAAATATGAATCAGTGTCTTAGATCCAAAGAAGTCAATAATATTCCAACTCCATGAGGAAGTTCCCAGTGGGGTTTATATCCTACCTACTTCTTATCATTAGGGTGACCAGCACTCTCTATGTGAAATGACCATTGATAAAACATTCATATCCTAATGTTCACTACTTAAATACTTTCTGCAAGTAGGTTCAACTAAGCACAATTTTCAAACTCATAGTAGCAAAGGATTAAGGAAAACTCAGCTATAATACATTCTTTTGAACATCCCTACCCTTTTATGATGCTAGGAATTGAACTCAAAACCTCCTACATGCTAGGCAAGTACTCTAAAACCAAATTATGCCCCCAGCCCTGTAAGTTCTTAAGCCTGTCCATTTACCTTCCACAGTAGCTTCAGTGGGGGAGAAAGGTCAGATGTTTATCAGTTAACTGCCTCCTCTTCTATTACTAAGAAGAGGCATAACGTTCTTTTCTTCTTTTATTTGTTCCTTACTGAATACTAAAAATTGACTTGCACTTTTTACTCATCTTGTGTATGTGTGTGGGTAAAACAGGGTCTAGGTAGTTCAGGCTGGCCTCGAACTTGTGATCCTCCTGCCACAACTTCCCAAGTATGGGGATTACAAGCCATGCATCACGATGTCTGGCACTTCATCCATTATTCTCTAAACTTAATGCCTTGGAAAAAATGCTCAAGTTCTCTACCACTAAGAACTCTATAAGGAGGAGTTAGGGGTGTAGCTCCATGGTAGAGCACCTATGTAACAATGCCTGAGGCCTGGGTTCAATCTCAGTGCCAATAAAAAGAAAAGTCTGCACAAATTCCGACAGCTGGGTGTGGCAAATGCATACTTATAATTCCAGCTACTGAAGAGGATAAGGTAGGAGGCTCATAAGTTCGAGGCCAGCCTGGGCAACTCAACAAGACTACCTAAAATAAATAAATGCTGGAGATATTGCTCAGTGTTCCCTGGGCTTAAGACCTAGTTGCAGGGAAAAAGAAGAATGACCAGATTTTCTCTAAATACAGTCCACTGTAATTCATGGAGTTACATAGGGTTAGCTGGCCTATATTTAAGGAGAAAAGGCCCAGTTTTCAGAAAATGCAATGAAGAAAAGTCCACATTAAAACTGTTGACTTGAACCGGGTGTGGTGGCTCACGCCTGTAATCTCAGCACTTGGGAGGCTCAGACAGGAGGATCGATGTGAGTTTGAGACCATCCTGGGCTACCAAAGTGAGCTCAAGGCCAGCCTGAACTGTGCATCGCGACCCTGTCTCAAAAAGACAAAAAACAAAACAAAACAAAACTGTGTTGACTTGTTCCTACTTTAAAAAAGAAAAGACTCCTTTCTACCATACAATGCTAGCAGTGCTTCTGCCATGGCTGGCTCTGGTTCCTCATCAGTGACTGGCCATGAAGGTAGGGCTATACATCCCTAGGCATGGAGCATGGGAAGGAGCTGATGGCAGTGGCAGAGGTAGGAAGGAGAAAGATGCCCACCATTGTAGGTGTATGATGCCAAGGTGATTTTTATAGCAACACTAAGAAATGGGAAGAGTCCTTTGTAGGCCCATAGGGGTCTCCTCCTTCGGGTCCTCAGAGATTATATTCAATGGGCAGGGCATGGGTTATCTAAGAAACACAATGAGAAGCTATGGAGGAAAATTCTACCTTCTCTCCTGCAAATTCAGGCAGGGCAAAATTAGAGCAAGTAATGTTGCTGCTCAGTGAAGCCCAGTCCTTTTAAGTAAAATAAGAAACTGCAAAAATAGACCACCCTCAAGACTTATTCCAGGTGATTTAATGTAAGCTTATATAAGAAAAAAAAATTTAAGCCCACAAAACTTCCATAATGGTAATATATAACCATATAGACAGTGGCTTTATAATACAAAACTCTTTAATATGGCCTGTCTTTAACTTCATGATGGCCCATGAATTAGGGAGAAGCAGACTTTACAGATAGGTTAAGGAGCCACCTCAAGGAAAGGCAAACAGTAATAGAACCAGGGCCAACCTCAAGGTCTGAGACATTTCTGTAACATCAGAGACAATGTAGAAAAACTAATTCAGATCTACAATTTCCTATCACGTGCAAGACCCTAGGTTCAATCTCAAATACTACAAAAAATGATTTTAAAAAATCATCTTAAAAACATTGAAAAATAAAAAGTATCATCTTTAGTCCACTGTCCTTCTAATTTTGCCTGTTTTTTGTTCTGGGTTGTGCCTCCCAGGAGCCAGCACACAAAAATAGTGTCCTTAGCCTGTGTGACAGGGATCAATCAGCCCCACACACAGGGGTGGTTGCCATCAGCACTGCCAGACAGCTATATGCTGCAACCACCCAACATATGGTTGAGCTAGTCAGTTTGATTTAGTCCTAGATGGGCATTTCTTCAGGGAGAGCATGAGATGTCCCCTCCCTTGGTGACAGAATGAGAAATGGTCACTGAAGACTGTTCTGATTCAGTCAGCGTGAGTTACCCATAGCTGCTCTTGTTGAAATCTGCTGCCAGATGGTGTTGTGCTATGCAGGTAACTAGACAGATACCCAGAAAAATTAAAATGTGTAAATACCTTCTGAACTACACACAAGTCATCAAATATTAAGTGTAACTTAAGGAAAAAAAAAAAAAAAACAAACCCTAGCAAGCTCACAGGAGGACTTTCTTTCAGAACTATAACCTAAATAGTAAAGCACCAAGCCAGTGGTAACATAGGCAGGGTTCACATATACAGGAAGGCCAGTGTGTACCTCTGAGTCACATGGCTGACAAACCTGCTAAGTCAGGTTTCTCATTAGAGCCACACCACAAAGTCATGACAAAAGGCTAACTGCACATCTGATAACTCAAACCCACTCTCATCTTCATGAGGAACCACAGATGTAACAATAAAACAGGCCTCTTACCTTTGAAGGCTGATGAATTCTAATTTCCTGGGAATCAGATGCAGAATCAGACTTTGTGCCTCCAGAATTTGGCTTCTCCTTTTTTCTCTTCTGTTTTTTCTTTTTCTTTTTGGCTCCTAAATCCCCTCCAGGACTTCTGTAAGAAATGCAAAAAGAGGGAAAAAAAAATCACAGACAAAGTCATTAATGTGAAATCCAGTTGCATAAAATTAATAATGCTATATACAAGCTATCCACAGTAGAAAATGAATGTTCAGATGTAAGTGGGGAATTAATAGCAAATTAAGGAGTCAAAGCAGGAAAATATGGTGGACAGTCACAATACAGACGTTAGCAGTCATGGACTTAGGACAGCTGTAGCTATAAACTATGTTTTCTGGGGCCCAGCAGGATGGCTCAGTGGTCTAAAGTGCCTGCTTAGGAAAGCTTGGGCAGCAGCAGGGACCACGGTTCAATCCCTGGCACCACATGCTTGCGCCAGCCCTGCCCTCAGGGCAGGCTGAGCTGGCCATAAAAACAAATAAACAAACAAACAAAAGTTCTGAAACAAGAAAAAAAAAAATTCTTAAAAAAAAAAAAAGATTAAAAAAAAAACTGGGGCTGGGGAGATAGCTCCGAGGCACAAGTGCCTGCCTGGCAAGTGCAAGGTCGTGAGTTTGAACCCCAGTCCTGCCAAAAAATAAATAAATAAATAAATAAAAAATAAAAAAAACTACATTTTCTAACTGAAATCACAGAGCTTTCATAGATTACTACTTTATAGTTTATAAAGTAACTGCTATTTTTACAAATAAGGAAATTTCTCGTGATAAAGGCTTTTACTAGGAAGACAAACAATCAAAAATCCTAAGTAACAAAAAGATTAATTGGTAAAATATTCAGTTTGGAACCCTTGTCCTTCCATAGCTATTGTCTTCTAAAAGGAAAAAGACAAGAAGATTTAAAATTTTCATTTATTGGGGTTCATTCTTTTTTTTTTTTTTTTTTTTGTCTTTTTGAGACAGGGTCTCGCTATGCAGTTCGGGCTGGCCTTGAGCTCACTTTGGTAGCTCAGGCTGGTCTCGAACTCACATCGATCCTCCTGCCTCAGCCTCCCGAGTGCTGGGATTACAGGCGTGTGCCACCATGCCCGGCTATTGAGGTTCATTCTACCACAGAATTTCCAAAAGATAAATGAAAAGCTAGTATCAGAAATTATTATTATTATTATTATTATTTTGGTACCAGGACCTTGGGCTTGCCAGGCAAGCACTTGTGCCACTGAGCTGTATCTGGCCCTAAGTGTCAGAAATTATTATATTATGACTCATGTAAAGAAGTTAAGGGGAAAAAAAAGAAGTTAAGGGAACAATTGGTTATGATCTATTATAATAAATCATTCAGCTCTATCTGTACCTACTTGGGTTTTTTTTTTACCTAATTATTATATATTCATGCATCACACAAGACTTGAATTAATATATATTACCAACCTTATATTGTCCCACAAAGATAATCAATCAATAGTTTTTCTGGTTTATATGCTTCCAAAATTGTCTTTGTTGTTTAAGAATATTTTCATTTTCACCAGTTTTTTTTCTGGTGTTCTGTTTGTTTATTTGTTTTAATAGCACTAGTGGTCGAATACGCTCAGCAGGCACTCTACACTAGCTATACCCCCAGCTCCCTGCTATAAGCAATTTCTAAACAAAAATTAAACATGACTTTTGGTACTGGGAATTGCACTCACATTTGCCAGATAGGCACTGTGCCACTGAGCTGTATCCCTGGCCCAACCATGACATTTTCAAAGGTGCATTTTTTCCCTCCTTGCACTTAACATATCATGGGATTCTCACCATTTTAAGATATGTTAAATTACCTCATTTCTCTTTACCTACTGTGTACCTTCAAGATTACCTCATTTTTTGACCCTTTCCTATGTTAAGAGGGTTGCTGAAAAAATTTTAGACACCTGACATTTTTCTGCATTCAAGTTGATAAGTCCCAAAGACAGCAATGCTAGGTCAAAGGACATGCACATCTTTGGTCTTCTTAGCAACTCTTTCCTAAACAGTGTACAAATATCTGAACTAACTGTAAGAACCCCCATCATCAGTCCTCCACCCTTGTGTAATCCTGCTATTTCTGTTGGCAGGGCACTTCTCATCTTCACTTCCTGGCTAATTGTGAATCGCTCAAGGTCCAGGCCAAGCATCACCTTCTTGGAAAAACCCTGCTGTTCCTCCGTGCTTACTACTAAGGGCCCCTAACACAGTACTCCTGCTGCCTTTGAGCACCCTTCCCTCCAGTGTACTATACTTGATGCTATCTGATTCCCCACTGGAACAGACACCCAGTGCTCACTGGTTTCCCCAGCCTCCTCAGTGGGTATGGAGGGTACCATGCAGGACACTTATTCAGCCAAGCCTGGGGAAGTAAGCTGCTTTAGCCAGCAGGGTATGATGGGTTCCTCTCAGATGAGGCCAGTTAGAAGCTGGTCCATGTTCTTTCAGGGCTCATGTGAACACCCTCCACTCACTAATGCAACTCAGCAATCACAACAAAATGCTAATTACACATCTGGTGTCCAGACCCACTCTCATCTTTGTGAGGAACCACACAGGTGACAATAAAATAGGCCTTTTACCCTTAAAGGTTGATAAAGTAGAATAAGCGCTTGCTTGGCAAATACAGGGTCCTGAGTTCAATCCCTGGTACCACAAAAAAAGAAAGAAGGAAGGAAAGAAAGAAAGAAAATAAAAGGAAAGAGAAGAAAAAAAAAAGGAAGGAAGGCAGGCTGATGAACTTTAATCCCTGTGTTAAAGTAAGAAATTTGAGTCAGGTGTGGTGATGCACGCCTGTAAGCATAGTACTCTGTGTGGACAGGCAGTAAGACTACAAACTCAAGTTTAGCCTAGGCAACTAACAACTTAGTAAGACTGTTTGAAAAAAATTAAAAGAGGGCTGGAGATGTAAGTCAGTGTGAAGACCCTGGATCCAATCCCCAATACCAAAAAAAAGAAAAACATTATAAACCTGTAATTTAAAATGTATAATCTATTCCTCTGTAAAATCCAAATATGAAATATACATTCAATAGTAAGAGAAAATACTGAAGAAATGAGTATTTTTATTTATATTTTCCTGTTTCTAATCCTAAAATAGAAAGCAGAGCTCATTCTTAGAGATACATTAAAACCTTATAAGTAGCACCCTATTGTTCTAAAAACAGTGCGAACCCACCCTAAAATGAGCAGTAGAATCAAGTGTGTACTATCACTGATTACATTTTAAAATCTCCTAGTGACTAAAGGTGCCATAAATATCTAACAATCAGACATAAAGAGACATATCTCAGCCAGGTAACAGAGGTGGAAATATGCTGTGGATGTGTATGGTTTTGTATGTTCTCTCATCTGGGAACAAAAATGTTTTCAGGCTTTTCTGTCTCAATGTTCCCAAGGCTGGCTCCTTAAAAGATAATTTTGCTGTATTTCATGACTGAGGTATACATTTATAGATGAATATTACAGAGGAAAAAATCTATCCATGCTTGCACCACTGCAATCTCTAGTGCATCGCACTAGTAGATATTAATACATGTTGAATGAATGCATAGATGATTCTGGCTCTAGAGGGGGCTCCAATCATACATTGTCAAATGGTAAGACACCTCTGAGAGCTACAATTTCCCCATCTTGAAGGGAAACCCTATGGCAGTGGTTCATCAAATGTTTCATGCCCGTCTCTGTATGTTCAGCACTGGATAAGCTGCTTAGGAAGGCATGTCATGGAAGATTTCCCATAGCTCCCCAGTCCAGGGAACTCTCTTTTGCCTGCCTTATTTCACTGTTGCTAGTTAAGTCTTTTCTAGAAACCACTGGAGCCCATAGCCTCACAGCTTTTATGGATAACACTCAGTTTTAAACATTCCCAATTCCCAAATTTGCTCAGAGGGCTACAGAATGGGAGGTGTGGCTGGCATGGGAACTAAAGATACAGACAGGCCAGATTAAGCAGAACTGTCTCCTCCAGGAGGTAATGTGGAAATGCTATCCAGTGTGGGTTCACTTTCTCTAAAGCACAAAATAGACTATGGAAGCAGGAGTAGATACAAATATGCTAAAAAATAAAAACACTGGACCTTAATTCCCTAAATATGCTCATAAGGCCTCGTCTCATTTCTAGGCCACTTGTGCAATGAAGTTTGTCATTATTACATTTTGGGAGTTACTACTATTTACCCAAACTCTTCCTCCCCCAACTTAACTACAAAAATTATACTTTATTATTTTGATATAATAGAAAATCTATATTCATTTTTATTAACTCTAGCTCTAGTTTCTCAGCACTTTCTCATCTGAACATTAAAAATAAACTGAGTTTGTGCTAATAATGTTTGGACAATTAAATGCCTATATCTTGTACCCTGAGTAACTAATTTAAAGACAACAATATGCAATGTATTAACCATTATCTTGTTTTAAATGTTTTTATTTTTTCTCTTTAAAATAAAAAAGTAAATAAATTGGCAGGGAGCTGCACTAAGTGAGATACCCTTCCTCATACTTTTCCATTTCTCAGAAGCCTTAAGGAAACTAGAACTGGGAGCAAGCATGGGAAAGCATACCACTTCATATTACTAGGCTAACTACAACCAGGAAGAAATAAAAAGGCTGAAGAGGATAAAGAGAAATGAGAACCTACACATGCTATTAGTGGGAATTTAAAAAATGGTGGAGCCATTTCAGAAAACAATTCTGGCCATGCCATGCCTTAGAACATGAGACATAAATTCTCTAAATAGTGTAATTTGTAGGTAGATAACTGAAGAGAGGTATAAACATCTACTCAGAAAGTTGCATAACACCATGCACGGTGGCCTTATTTCTAATAGCTCCCAAATGAGTATAATCCAATGTTTGTCAACTGATGACTGGATAAGAAATATGTGACATGTCCATGCAATGGAATATTATTCTGCATTAAAAATGTTTATGCATACAATAAGGATGAATCTTGAATATACACTAAGTGAAAGAAATCAGGTAAAGGGCCATGTAGTATATACAATATATAAATAGGCTCAACCAGAGAATCAGAAAGGAGCCTGAGCAGCTGAAAAGCCTGGAAGGGGAATGATGGCTTGCATTCAAGTTTCCTTTTGGAGTAATGAAAATGTTCTAAAACTGATTGTGACAACAGCTGCACAACTCTGAATGTATGAAAAGCCAGTGAATTGTACATTTTCAATGGGTGAACTGCATGACATGTGCATTGTATTTTGAGAAAACTGTTAAAAAAATTTACAAGTGAAACTCCTGACCCTGTTAAGTTCTGAGCAGATCCAGAGCTAGCCATTCTACCTGGCTGGGGTCTGTTCCCCTCAGGAATCCAAGGAGTCTGAGGGAGTCATGTGTCACACACACGTGTCAGCACCAGGGCCAGAGTAACAGTGAGCAGGATTCAGGAAAAATAAAGGAAAACCCTTGCTCAGGACATGATTCCTCTTGAGAATCCAGTGAAGTACATCTGATTCAGACTTGCAGTGCTCAAAGACGATAAATGAATAACAGACAGTTGGCCATGGAAATCATGCTGCCATTTCATAAAACTCCCTCCAACGTTGTTTTACTTTTGTAATCTCTAAGACGAAACACCTAGCATCCAGAGTTAAAGAGAAAAGCTTACTTGCCTCAGTTTGTGGAGGTTTCAGTTCATAGTCAACTGGTTCTGAAAGAGGCTAGCGTGGCAGACAGGCATACAGAGAAAAAGTCCAGGACAAGCAGGCAGGGGAGGGCACACAAGCCCTCTTTTTATCCCTTATACTGTATGCAGGCTCCCCATCTGAAGGGGTGTGTAGCATTCATAGTCTTTTTTTTTTTTTTTAATTTTATTTATTTATTTTTTCTTGTTTCAGAACCTTTATTTGTTTATTCACTCATTTTTATGGCCGGCTCAGCCCACCCCGAGGGCAGGGTTGGCGCAGCATGTGGTGCCTGGGATTGAACCGCCTTTCCTTAAGCCACCCAAGCTTTCCCAAGCAGGCGCTTTAGACCACTGAGCCATCCTGCCGGGCCCAGCATTCATAGTCTTAATCCAAGACGGAACTATGGTAATCCAATCAGTAGGGTGATTTAGTAACCACACAGCCCTGATTGCAGCACCACACACTCTAGATCTAGGCACCTTTGAGATCCCCTGCCCACCATGATGCATGAGGTTTAGAGGAGACATTTTCACAAGCTGTAACATTTAAGAAAAAAGTTCCATTTCCCTCTCCCTCAAGATTTTACAGGAAAGGTCTAAAAGAAAAGACTCCTTAACACTGAGTATGGTGGTACGTGCCTATAGTCCTCTGCTATAGAAATGTCAAAAACTTAATCTGACATATCAGCAAATTCTGAAGAAATACGCATGGAATCTAGACCATACTTAGTATAAGGGCAATGTAATAGAACCACAGAATCATCTTAGAGTTGTCCTGGAAAACATCCTCAAGAATCCATTCTCAAGGGCCGGCCAAATAGCTCAAGGGACCAAAGTGCCTGCAAGTAGGTGCAGGGGCCAGGGGTTCGATCCCTGAGACTGCTGTGCCGGGCCCAGGGGTGCTGAGATGGCAATTGAGGCTGGGTTATACACAGGCAGATCACTGAGTTCAATCTACTAATGAGACCCTGAATATCCTGTAGACCCTTCCCTAGAAAACATAACAATAATGACAACAAATAATCCATTCTCCTTCTCTCTGGGCTCACAGTTCCTAGCTCAGTTCCTAGCTCCCTGGGGTTCAAGCCCCTGGAACTGAGCAGAAGTGATGCCTGCCACTTTGTGTTGGCTCTGGGGTCCACCACCCACTTCCTCCCCCATGCCAACTGGGTGTGGACAAAGAGTGTGATTCTGAGGAATGGCAACATCACAGTCTGGGGAATGTCTAGACCCCAAATCACAGAGGAACAAGATCTCCTCTACTACCTATCTGAACACCTGTTCAGGTCTGTTTTGATAGAAAGAAAATGTCCATTGAGTTGAGTAGTCACCTGTTAGGGTCTGTTATACCAGCTCAAAGAGCAATGTTACAGGATATATATAAATCTCCACTCAGTTCTTCCCTACCATGAAACAGAAGAAATATCAGCAGTTCTGTTTTCATGTATTTTCTCTATTGTCTGTAACAGTCACAATGCTTCTGCAACCAAATATCATTAATATACAGCAGAGCTCAACAACAGAGAAACAAACATGCCAGTAACAACTTATGATAGAGAAACATGACATATAATAAAGATGACAAAAAGTGTAAAAATGAGCCTCTAATGAATAGCATCAGACAAATAGACTTCTAAGGAGAAAAAGTGAAAGTAACTTGTTACTTCCCACAATATTCAAAATCAAATTCCAAGTGAATCAAAGACCCAAACTTGAAAAACAAAACCTTGAAGATGCAAGAAGTGATTTTCATCCACTTATTTTACATACATCCAGTGCATAGATCAATGTCTGGTATGTAGTGGATACTCAAGTAAGTATCTGTAAAATGAATAACTGTAGAATAAGACAGTAACTTTGTAATGTCAGAAAAGAATTAAGGATCCAAAACTATAAATTCTGAGTGGTGACAACTTTTATTACAACAAAACCCAACATTTCATGGAAAAATGATTACAAAATTTTTTAAATTTAAGGTCTTTATGACACAACAAACTATTAACTGCCAAAATATATAAGCTATTTCCCCCTTCACATTTTATCTCCATTTTAGTAGAAAATGGCAAAATAATATTTAAAATAATAGAACTACAGGCACTAGGAGTTTGAATCCTGACTTCTTGACTTCCCAGCTATGTTACTTCAAGTGTATTATTTAACCTTTCTGTGTTTTAGTTTCTGTAGTTATAAAAGGATGATGTTTTTAAATTGTAGTATTAGAAAAACTGTGAAGATAAAACCACCATGATACCGGGCGTGGTGGTGCATGCCTGTAATCCCAGCACTCGGGAGACTGAGGCAGGAGGATCGATGCGAGTTTGAGACCAGCCTGGGCTACGAAAGTGAGCTTAAGGCCAGCCTGAACTGCATAGCGAGACCCTGTCTCAAAAAGACAAAAAAAAAAAAAAAAGAACAAAAACAACAACAACAACAAAAAAAAACCCACCATGACATTATTAGTATCAATGTAATCATCACCTTCATTATCAACACCATGACTGCCACAACACCATCACCACCACCAATCATGGCACCTACCACTTTAAAGCATTCACTATTGTATGTGGCAGACATCTGAGGTACTAACCTTGTAAACTCATAATTTTGTGTGTATTATTTTTCCCATTTTACAAAAAAGGAAATTGAAATATAGAGAGGTTAAGAACCTGGACAGACAGCACTTAGGAGGCTGAGGCAGGAGGATCACTGAGTTTGAGGCCTGTCTGAGCTACAAAGTGAGTTCAAGGTCAGCCTGGACTGCATAATGAAACGCTATCTCAAAAAAAAAAAAAAAAAAGACAATAAAGGAGAGCGATGAGATGGAGGAAGAGGCAGAGCAGAAAGAAGGAAAACCTGGCTAGAATTCATATAACTAGTAATCCAGGCAGTCTGGCCCCAGAATCCATATGTATTGCCTATTACGCATTTTCACTGGTTAGCTATTTGAGATATTTAGAAATCTTCTTTTGTGCAATTGTTAGATATTATTTTGTGAAATGCTTATTCATGATTTTTGAACATGTTTTTATTAGCTTATGTGTTTTTGGCAAATTATGTATTTATTTATTTTTTTTTTTTTTGTGGGACCAGGGTTCGAACTCACGACCTTGCACTTGCCCAGCAGGCACTTGTGCCTCGGAGCTATCTCCCTAGCCCCTTTGGCAAATTATGTAAGTCTTTTGCTGTGTGTGTGTATACCCTGGTGTTCTGCTTAAGAAACTAAATCACTTCCTTAGACAGGCACTAGTGGGAAAAAAAAAATACAGAAGTTTGGTTTGGTTTATGAAACAGTAAAGGGAGCTCAAAGGTAGGTACATCATTACCTTACTGACAAAAAAGAACTCAGATCTATAGGTGGAAAAGTTGGCTGAGGCTGAGTCAAACAATCGGCAGAACTTGCCACAAGCGTATCCTCAGCCTGCATCAGGAGCACCCAATTCAATATGGATCTCACCTACATTTTAGGTACTTGAAGAAGTCATGTTAATTTGTTTTTGTCAATGCCTCATCTATGCAATTCCTATATTTATGTCTTTGCTCTTTTTCTCCAAGTGTAACCCACAAATTCAAAGCAAGAAATCAACTCTTCCACTGTTACCATCTTTGCTCGTGATAGCTTTACATAGGCTTAAGAGCTTTATCCTCTACTCACTGTGCTCTTTCTCCATCTCTTGGAAGGACATACGAAGTCAAAACCACGCCATTTATGGTCAAAGCCCTAGCTATATGCAAATCCAAGGAAGGTTCAGAGATCATGGCTGCCCCAGGCTTGGCCAGGGGACGACTGAGATGTTTAGAAAGGTCAGCCAAACAGGCAAGTATGTGCAGCCACTGGGGCTACAGCTTTGGGTCCAATTTAAATATTTACATGGGAATTAGGAACATGGTAACTAGTTCTGGATAACAGCTAAATGATGAGCCCTAGATTCAAATTAGCCTGGCTGGAGTTAGCTTCTAGTCTATAGTTCCACATTGGGCTGCTTCTAACTACTAGTTCTTTAGAACCCTTACCATATTCCAAATCTGAGAAAATATGTCCTTTCTCATTAACCTTCTCCTTCCACAATTATTTCATTATTTTCAATTATTTTTGGTGTCTACTTCACATAAAAACCCACTCAAGGTAACAGAAAATACTAAACTATCTTAAAAACTTTAACACTCACTGGCCAAAAGCTAGTCTAATAGAGGGAATCCAATTTTTGCAGATAGTCCAAGACTAGAACAGAAGAGTATTTAAAGTGGTTAAAATGTTATGTATCTTTAAGATTATTACATGTAATCATTGAAAGAATAGATGATAAAGTAATTCAACATATACATATTTTAGACTTACTTTCTATATATCAAATGGAAAAATCAAATTTTCAAAAAGGCTTGAGCGAACTGAATATGAACACCCTTCTAAATAATCCATTTCTAAATGTTCTTACATATCCAATTTTCATTTTTACATTTCTTTCTATATATATTTCATGCTAACCATGAAGCTGGTTAGTTCTTTCATTAAAGAAATGCCCACACTTGGATGAAACCCTTAGGTTTACATGGGATAGTAAAAACACTTTCTTTTCCCTGAAAAATCTTGTAAAGTAGGTGCAAGATGTTTGATACAGAAGGACTGCTATATTATGTAGTTAAACATATGAGGGAAAGAAATGAGACTGCAGTGGCAAGAAGATTCAGCAGTTATGAAATAGGGACAGGGTCTTGGTTATAAGAGTAAAAAAAAAAAACATGTAAGGAACTGAAGATTCAGAAGAAACAGTGCAGTTGTAGATGGTTTTGGAAAGGAAAACAAATTAGAAGAAAGATTTAGATTCAAGCAGAAAAACTAACGGACCTGTAACAGGTTCAAGTGCAAAGGCTAAGGAAGGGAACAGTTTCTGTGCACAAAGCCCAGTGTCCTGGCCAAGCTGGTGAGGTTGCACAAATGGCAGTTTCTACCAGAATTACATAGGCAAACTTGCAATCCTTAAACACAAAAGTGTGTTTCCCGAACTCAGGAGAGAGCCTGGACAAGATACTGAATCTGTGATCATTAGTGTAACAACTCAACAAGAAAAAAAAATTGTATATAGAAACCACATATAAGGGGCTGGGGAGAGCTCTGTGACACAAGTGCCTGCCTAGCAAGTGCAAGGTTGTGAGTTCGAACCCTGGTCCTGCCCCACAAAAAGAAACCACATACCATGAGTTCCAAAATTTAACTATAATCCTTAATTAATCTGGGGGGAAATATTACACCTCAAAATTAATTTGCCTATGAGCTTAAAAATCACTAGAATCTATTGAAGAAGTCTTTGAGGTATCAAATATCTATAATGTGCTAGGCATTGTAAGAATCTGACACAGAAAGTGCTATCTCATGCATATAATCTTCCACAATTATGTTCACAAGTGTATCTAAGTTAGCATGGGTTGCTAAGACCAAAGGTGGGGTGGCTTCAACAACAGGTATTTGTTTCTCACAGTTTGTTTCTGGAGGCAAGAAGTCCAAGAGCAGGGTGCCAGCATAGTGGGGTTCTGGTGAGGATTCTGTCTATCATGAACCACCAGGAAGGCTATACCTTTACCAGCCATTACCATCCGGGACCTACCTCCTAATACCATCACTTTGGAAATTTAGGCTTCACCATGTGAATTTAGAGAAACATAATTCAGCCAACAGCCAGGTGTCAGCCTGTTCTCTAGCTCCTCTGGAAACTACTTGAACCTCTGTATTCACCAACTTTCTGTTGCTATGACAAAACATCATACGTAACAATCTTATAAAGAGAAAAGGCTATTCTGTACTTTTTTTGGGGGGGGGCAGGACTAGGGTTCGAACTCATGACCTTGCTGTTGCCAGACAAGCACTTGTGCCACAGAGCTATCTCCCCAGCCCCAGAAAAGGCTATTCTAACTCATGATTTTTGGAGGTTCCAGCCCACAATCAATGGGCCTATGTCCTATGGACTTGTGCTGAGGCAGCACAGGATGACAGGAGTGTGAAGCTGAGCAAAACTGCTTATCCTATAAGCCAAGGAGCAAAAGGAAACAAAGCTCTTAAAAATGAAATAAAAAGATGGGGCCATGGAGATAGCTCAGTAGAATAAGTGATTGCCTGGTAAGCATGAGGTCCTGAGTTCAATCCCTGGTGCCACCAAAAAAAACCAAAGATAACTTTCACTCCAGAGTCAAACAATGAAGGAGAAGAAAAGCTTAAGGATCTAATTTGTTAGGAACCCAGTGATGAGAAAATTGGCTATGGCTTAGACATATTTAAAGAATGAAAAAATTTAAGTATCCAAGGAAAAGTTCCATAAATATGTATTTGCTTGAATCATTTTTTGAGATAGGGTGGACAAATATAGCTGGTAAAATCCTCTGGAATACAAGTACAGAGCAGTTCTCAAAGCCCTGCACTTGGACTTCTGGGAATTCCAGCAGGTTTGGTTTGGTCTTGTCTTGTCTTGTCTTGTCTTGTCTTGTCTTGTCTTGTCTTCTCTTCTGTTTTCTTTTCTTTCCTGTTATGTCTGGCTCAGCCTGCCCTGGGGGTGGGGCTGTCACAGTGTGTGGTGCCAGGAGGCTAAGGGTGGTCCCTGTGGTTGCCTAAGCACTTTAGACAGCTGAGCTATCTCACCCAACTCCTCCAGCAGGTTTTCAATAGGATGGCCTAGACTTGAAATCAGCCTGAGGAGTGGGATCCCAGCATGCCTCTCAGGCATGTAAACAGAAGTTCTTGAAGGTTTCCTCCAGATGTGTGCAGTATAAAAGGACACAGATGCCAAGAAGAGTTCATCATGATGGCTTTCCTTACAATGGCCTGCACTATATTCCTCCTAGGTATACTTTTATCTTGATTTTTTTTCCTCTTTTATTTGGCCCTTACTCCTTCTGCAGAGCCAGTTTCTCCCTCACTCTTCACTTCTACTTTTTCAAAAAACTTGGTCACTGTCTTTGCTTGTTTGTTCAATTCTTTCTTCCTGATGAGTACCTGGAATCCAACCCCAGAAGCAATAGGGAGCTCCAGAAAAGCTGAGTTTATTTGGTGAGCCGCTTTTAGAAGGAACTACCCAATAACAATTTTGTTTAGACATTAAAGAAAAGGTGATCCTAGAAGCAAAAATCATGAAAGCTTTTTGATTGTACAACAGAAGTAAAGTCAGAAAAGCGTCTAGGCTAAAAAAGAAAAAGAATAAAGTTACCTGTAAAAGAAAAAGAAGGGATGGGGAATAGGTCAGTGGTCTAAGTGCCTGTCTGGCAAGTGGCAAGTTCAATTCGTGGTACTACATGCTGTGCCACCCTGTGCTGAACTGGCCACTGAGACCAGGCACAGTGGCACACACCTATGATCCTAGCACTGGGAGGCTGAGACAGAAGAATCTTTATGAGTCTGAGCTACAAAGCAAGACCCTGTACGGGTGGGGGGGGCAGGGGGGAGAAAGAGAGAAATTAAAAAAAAATTTTTTTAAAGAAAAAGGCAGGGGCCCGGCGGGATGGCTCAGTGGTCTAAAGCGCCTGCTTAGGGGGCAGCTGCAGGTACTGCCTGCAGGGACCGCAGTTTGATCCCTGGCACCACATGCTGCGCCAGCCCTGCCATCAGGGCAGGCTGAGCCGGCCATGAAAATAAATAAATAAACAAAAGTTCTGAAACAAGAAAAAAAAAAAAAAAGTTCTTTAAAAAAAAAAAGGAAAAAGGCAGATTAGCAGATAAAACACCTATATCACTGAATCAAGCAAGATAATAAAAAATGTTTATTTTTAAGGAAACTAAAAATTAAAAAAAAAGGAAACTACTATAGAATCAGATGCACTAAAATTTATGTGTTAGAGCAAAAGATTTTCAGATATGCAAGAACTCATATAATACATCATCTGTTACCAGGTTCTGGGGTGCTGTGGTCTCCACTTAAGAGATCATTTCTATGTCCTTTCTGTTCCAAACAAAATATTGAACAAAACAAAAATGGTATCAAAGTTTCACATTTACTAGTGGTAGGAAAAAAAAATTTTTTTTATAATGAGACTTTTTTTTTCTTGTTTCAGAACTTTTGTTTGTTTCTTTGTTTATTTATTTTTATGGCTGGCTCAGCCTGCCCTGAGGGCAGGGCTGGCGCTGCATGTGGTACCGGGGATCAAGCCACAGTCCCTGCAGCCACCCAAGCTTTCCTAAGCAGGCACTTTAGACCACTGAGCCATCCTGCCAGGCCCCAAGGAAAAAAAAAATTTTAAGGGTAAGGGAAAAACAGTCTCTGGGGAGTAAGTTTGGGTCAAGCTAAAAGGGAGGAAAAATAAAAATAAAGTTAAAAGTACATTCTAGGGTTTAGAGTATGGGGCAGGCTATCTTGAAAAGGTCAATAGTGATAGGGAGCTCTTAATGGTATCTCTCTCTCTCTGGCCACACAGACATTGCACACAAGTCATCCTATGAAAAACCTGCTGCAGACTAGATGTGGTGGCACACCCTTAATCTCAGCACTTGGGAGGCTGAGTCAGGAGAAGTGCTGTAAATCTGAAGCCAGCCTGGACTACATAGTCCAGAGTTCAAGACCAGCATGAACTACATATTGAGACCCTGTCTCAAATACAACATAAAACTCTGGTCCAATTCTCTACAGAAATCCACAGGCAAGGCTCTGCGCATTGTACTGCATGTATGGTTTTGGACCACATAATGCTTTTCCTCCCACCCACTCACTTTAAGTCATTAATTAGCTTCACTTCTCACACATACCTTAAGCAAATAGTGTACATAAGGAAGTACCTTAAGCAAAGGACAGGATGTGGCTTACAAAAAAAAGTGGTAAGCAATAATAACAATGAAGCTCTCAGGAAAACCTGAAAAGTTTTGGTAACATGGATGTGAAATATAATATAATGTTGTAGAAAAATGTTTTTAAGGTCACAAGGGAAAAAAAGAAACCACACAGAACTAAAATTCTAAGTTATCAACAAAAGCCAAGAAATGAAAGCAAAGATATGTTATAGCTTACATATCTTTGTCTTGTGAAAGAGAATATTTTATTTCATTTTATTATTTTTTTTAAGAATTTTTTATTTATTTATTTTTTTCTTGTTTCAGAATCTTTGTTTGTTTATTTACTCATTTTTATGGCCGGCTCAGCCAGCCCTGGGGGCAGGGTTGGTGCAGCCTGTGGTGCCGGGGATCGAACCGCAGTCCCTGAAGCTGCCCAAGCTTTCCCAAGCAGGCGCTTTAGACCACTGAGCCATCCCGCCAGGGCCAAGAGTAGAATATTTTAGATAGTGGTTAATTTTTAACATTAATAGAAAATCATAAAAAAAATTAATAGAGAAACATGGATCAAAAACATTCTTATTTAAAATGTAAAGATAAGCCCCTGAAGAAACAAAAAGAATGAAAGTCTGACACATTCTGTACAACACAGGGAAATATTTTGTGGTTTAAATTTTTTTTTCAATCAGATTTTATTGGTACACTTAAAATAGACAATGAGCACATTAATCAGACAACTTGTACCTGTACATAACTTGTTTTTTTTTCTTTCCCTCATTCCCCTGCCCTCTTTTAAACTTCTCTTTCCTCTCTATTTACAAAGCTTTGTTTCCACCTTGTCGTTTTCCCATTTTTTTCCTCTTTCTTTCTCCTTCCCCCTCCCTTGTTACCCCTCTACATTTGAACATATTTTTCTTATTTCACAGTAGGTATTTTACATTTTAGTCCTTATTTACATTTTCAGTTTTTCACACCAGAGAAACCATGCAGGATTTATACATGTGTCCAATTTATTTAACTTAAGAGTATGGTGTTAAGGTGCATGCATTTACTTATACATGCCTTGAGCTTAACCTTCTTTATGGTACAGTAGTACTCCATTATGTTAAAAAAACCGCACATCTTCTTTATCCATTCACTAGTTGATGGCATTGAGACTGTATTCAAGATGTGGCTATTATAAACTATGCCACCATAAACAATATTTTGAGTACTATACAAATTTATAAAATTGCTAGGGATGTAGCTCAGTGGCACAAGTGCCTGAAGGGCAAGGTCCTATACAAAAAAAAAAAAAAGAGAGAGAGAGAGAAAGAAAGAAAGAAAAGAAACTATAAAATTCAAAGGCAGGATGTAACATGAGCTGTCTAATGCTACAGTCACCAGCCACAAAGGGCTCTCTAAATTAAAATAAAATACAGCATTCAATTAGGAATCATAAGGGACTGGGGAGATAGCTCAGTAGAAGAAGTGTTTGCCCAGCAAATGCAAGGGCCTGAGTTTAATCCCCTGGTTCCTTAAAAAAAAAAAAAAAAAAAAAAAAAAAGAAAGAAATTAAAAATTAGAGTTTGGCATCATAGCACTTGCCTACACTACCAAAATTTAGGAAATTGATGCGGGATTTTGGGTTCAAGGCCAACCTGAGATCTAGTAGGAGCACCCTGTCTAAAAAATAACAATAAAAAGGGCTAGAGATATAGCTCAGTGGCATAAATGCCTGCCTTGCAAGTGCAAAGTCCTGAGTTCAATTCCTGGTTATTAATAATAATAATAAATTTAGCTCCTCCTGCCAGCTTCATCTCAAACGTTTAATAATGCCCATATGACTAATAGCAACCAAAGTGTAACATTTCTACTATACCAGAAAATTCTTCCAAACAACAAATGAACCCCCCAAACAAAACAAATGAATCTATATAAATTACTACATGATCTTATTTATGCTAATAACATGTAAAACTGTTAAGTGTGACTTTAACTGTTCATTTAACTGCCATTTCTAGGAAATGGGATGACAAGGTTTCCCTCTTATATTGTCTGAATATCTAATAAGCATAATTTACTTAGTAAAATTGATTTACTATATTTTAAAAAAGATGAATAGCTTGCTGGCCTCACCCCCAGGCATGCTGAGATATTGACTGATATTGGGCATGGTAGCCTATAATCCCAGGACTTGAGAAGCTGAAAACAGGAGGATCACTAGGAGTTCAATCTGTATAGTGAAACCCTATAGACTTTGTATTAAATACATAAAATAAAATGACTAACAAATCAGTCTTCTTTCTTGAACTTGGAACAGAACTGTTAAAAGTGATTTAATACTTTATATAGAATTATATTATACAGTGGTGCTAATTAACATAGATGGCTGAATACATTTTCTATACTTTGAAATTTCCTGTATTTTAGTCAACCTCCGGAAAAAATGTTCTGGGTCAGAGGTTAACATTGTTTTCTCAGATGCAAATCTCAACTGATACTTAATCATTTAAAACTGTATTTCATGAACTGAAGAAGTCCCTCAGGCAAGGGCAGTTAATATATATTTCTATTCAGATTCATGCAGTTGATAATAGCTCAAATTTCAGAAAAGCTAACTGAATTATCTCAAAATTTTTCTCATGAGAAACATCTACTGAGAGTTATAATGAGTACTTGTATTTTCCCATTGATTCTGATATGGGAGAAATAAAAATGACACTCAGCCTATAAATACGGCGTTTGTTTTTTAAAATAAAAAAGTGAATTTTAGGAAATGATGGAGGTTAAGAATAGGGAATGTATAGAGAAAAAGTTCTTAAGAGATAGAAGGGGACCTGAAAAATGGGTTGTGACAGACCCCATTCTGCACAATAAGTTGTTGGGAGTTTTTTGGTACCTTGTGCTTACTAGGCAGGAACTTAGGCTGCAGAACTATCTCCCCAGCCAGAATAAGAGCAAAATTACAAGGTGGCAGCAAAATCACAGGCTGGGCACAAACTCATGAGGTAGGCACAATGAGGGACAAAACTAACATCAAGCAATAAGATTTTAAGTTTAGCCATTCAGGTACTATTCATCTAATGGAGAAGCAGGTCATATAGCAAGTATACACGGAAAGAAGCCAGGCATGGTGGCGCACACCTGTAATCCCAGTACTCAGGAGGCTGAGGCAGGAGGATCAGTGTGAGTTCGAGACCACTCTGAGCTAAAAAAAAAAAAAAAAAAAAAAAAAAAAAAAAAAAAAGTATACATGGAAAGAACAAGGACCTTTTCAGGAAAAGAGCAACCAGGGGGTTCTGGCCACCCAGGGGGTGACAGATATTTATGTTGATTTATTGTTTCTTTCTCTAGGAGGCAGTAGGCCTGGCCATTCTGTCTTTATCTTGACACCTGGGCTCCAACAGATATTAAACCCAGTCACAGCTGCTAATGTTTTCATCATTTGCACTGGCTCCCTTGAGGGCCCAGCCCTGCCTAACTGCACATATTTTTTTTCTTTTTTCAGAACTTTTGTTTGTTTGTTTATTTATTTATTTATTTATTTATTTTGTCTTTTTGAGACAGGGTCTCACTGTGCAGCTCAGGCTGGCTTTGAGCTCCCTTTTGTAGCCCAGGCTGGTCTCGAACTCACAACGATCCTCCTGCCTCAGCCTCCCAAGTGCTGGGATTACAGGCATGAGACACCACGCCCGGCTATTTATTTATTTTTATGGCTGGCTCAGCCTGTCCTGAGGGCAGGGCTGGAGCAGCATGTGGTGTCTGGGATAGAACTGCGGTCCCTGCAGGTGCCTAAGCTTTCCTAAGCAGGTGCTTTAGACCACTAAGCCATCCTGCCGGCCCCATGCACATAATATTTTTTACTTAACTTAGCAGCCTATAATAATTCCATACAGCTACGAAGACATTCTTATGGTTAATCTCAACAACAAAGTTAAATGGACTAACATACACTGTACAGACAGTAACTTCAGTTTTTCTCAAGTTCATTATATTCTGCGTTGAAAGAATTCCATAGTTCAATAAGAAAGATTTGTACTAATAATGTTTAGATAGGACATCATGTCTGCAGTTTGTAGTCTGAATAATTACTACAAAGACAACATATGCAGTGTATTAATTATTGTAATTGCCCTACTAACCTGTTTTGATACTGTCTCATTGCTATTTCTTTCTCACTAAAATTAATTTAAAAATTCAAAAGTGATATTATATTCTCTGTTAAAAGAATTTCAAACTATTCAACTTAGTCGAATCCAGGTCTTTGATACTTCTTTTCTTCAATCAGATTTTTTTGGTACATTTTAGATATATATAACAATCATATTCACTATGAAGAATTTGGACCTGTACATGATAAAACTTTTTTTCCCATTTCCCTACTTAGCCCTCAATCCCTGCTCTCCTCTCCGTTTACAAAAGCTTTGTTTACATTTTTTCCTTCTCGATTTTAACTTTTCCTTCCTTTCTCTTCAATATTTCTAAGGAAAAAAAATTATTAAAAATGCCTTAACCCTGAAGTACTAAAAACTATGTCATATCAACCCCAGGGACTTACATTAATCATTTATCTGCCAGTAAAGTTATCTTCATATGGTTTTATAAGTATTCTTATAAACTCATTCACTATGATGAATTTTGAGGAAAAAGCACTCTGAGTGGAGAGGGAGTGAAAAACATTAACTTGTATAAGATACATGCATCCTGAAAGTCAGTATTGGCAAGCTACAGACAGAAATGGTTTTGTTACCAACTTAAATACCTATTTTACTTAAATCAACTGTGTGACTATTTCCAAAACTGGACAATGTACTTAATATGGGTTGGAGATAATGACCCCTACCAGATATAGTGCACCTATGGAAAAGATACACAGCTATAGGGCGAGAAGATTATGAATTCGAGGTTGTTCTTTAACAACTTGCCCAAATCCCTTCAGAAGAAGTCTTAACTTCAGAAGAATGCAACAAATGTCATTAACAACTAAAAAAAATCAGAAGGGCATTGTTATGGTTTGGGTCTAGTTGTCCCCGCAAAGCTTCATGTAGTTCCTGGGATGGGCTTCCAGTGTTTGTGATTAATTCATGATCCAGTGTTGAGATTATAGGTGTGAGTGCTACCCTGGCCCTGGGGCAGATAAGCTGAGGTAATATAAGGGAGAGAGGCTTGCTCTCTGACTCTGTTCTTCCCTTTTTGCTCTTGCTGTTTTCCCCTGCCATGAATTGCTGACCTCTTCCATGTGCCACTCTGTCTAGGAGCCAGCCCAGCATGGACTGAAACCTCCACAAACTGTAAGCTAAATAAATCTTTCCTTCCTTAATTCTGGGCGTCAGGTATTTTGTCCTAGCAATGAGAGAAAAGTAACGGAGGCAAGTATTAAATACTAAAGATTTTTTTGGGCCTGGTGGTATGGGTCAGTGGTCTAAAGCGCCTGCTTGGGAAAGCTTGGGTGGCTTCAGGGACCGCGGTTCGATCCCCGGCACCACATGCTGCGCCAGCCCTGCCCTCGGGATGGGCTGAGCCGGCCATAAAAATGAGTGAACAAACAAGCAAAGGTTCTGAAACAAGAAAAAAAAAAAAAAAAAAAAATACTAAAGATTTTTGAGTACTGTACTACCTAACCTCAAACCCAATTATGAAAGTTTCTGATAAACTCCTCCTCCATGTAACCACTGCTACTCACAGCAGAACAGAAACCTTTAGTCATTTGGACTATTTAATAGTTCCCATGAGAAGTTGCACTAAGGCTAGTCTTTATCTTTGTAAAATCGGGGCTGGGGAGATAGCTCAGGGGCACAAGTGCCTGTCTGGCAGGTCCTGAGTTCAATCCCTAGTTCTGAAAAAAAAAAAAAATTACATGATATCTTTGTAAAATCTATATTGAAAGAAAACTATAAGCAAGATTACCTTAGAACTTGTGATTTGTTTGAAAGTTTTCAGGCTCTCTCGAGCTCTTTATTAAGATTTACTTTAGGGGCCTGGAGAGATAGCTCAAAGGAATAAGCACCAACCTGGCAAGAACAAGAACCTGAGTTCAATTCCCAGCCCCACATGCCAGGTATGCCATCTCAGCCTCAGATGCAATAAAAAAAAAAAAAAAAGAAAGAAAAAAAAATTAATCTGTACTCAGAAATGCCATACTGGGGAAGCCAGGTGTGATGACCCATGCCTATACTCTCAGCACTGAGGAGGCTGAGGCAGGGGGACCACTACGAGTCTGAGTCTGAGCTGAGTAGAGAGACCCTGTACCAAACAAACAAACAAACAAACAAATAAATAAATAAATAAGATTTACTTTAGCTGAATGTGGTGGCATACCTCTGTAATCCCAGAGCTTGGGAGGCTTGAGGCAGGAGGATCAGTGCAGGTTCCAGACCAGCCTAGGCTACAAAAGTGAGCTCAAGGCCAGCATGAACTGTATAAAGAGATCCTCTCTCAAAAAGACAAAAATAAATTACTTTAACCTAATTTACTTGTAAATTATGGGTTAAGGTAAGTTATCAAAAAGATCTAAACTTCTCTTAGCCTAGTTCTAATCTGCTGTACAATATTTAAATATAACAAAGCTACATTTTACAGTGTTGCTAACCTAAAGCTGATAATCTCTGCCCTTCTCCACTTTGCAGGGAATCATGACTTTTTTTTTTTTTTTTTTTGTGGTACCGGGGGTTGAACGCAGACCCCTGCACTTGCCAGGCAAGTATTTATTCTACTAAGCTATCTTCCCAGCCCATCATGACATTTTTATAGTGGTATAGCATTGCTGTACTTGAGTAGACCAAAGAATTAAAGATCACATGATCCATGAAAGTAAAATATACATATAATAAAATTCAAACATTTTATGATACACTACTGCTTTTTATTAAACACCAAATATCTGACATATATTTCATTCATGGACTTTCAGTATTATCCATAAAATGAAATGTCTTTTGTAATCCATAAAGAAAATTCTACAACAAAGACCATATACACTAATATTTACATTTTGGTGTAGAATAAAAATCTCAAAATAATCAAGTATAACAATCTCATTATTTTTCTTTTATTTGAGACCATATAGTTCAATACCATATATTAATACAACCAGTAAATACATTACATTGAATGGTAGGAGTACATCAATTCTTTTAGGCCACAAGGATACTACTGACTCTCATTGTGCTCTGTGCAGTAACAAATGCTTAATAGCCTCAAAGTGACTTTCCATTAGAGGGGAAGCATTTACCACCTACTTGTTCGTGAAGGCTCAGTATTTACTGGCTTAAATTAGTAGAGAATGAAGAGGCCAAGTATACAAAACAAGAATCTTCCAAATTTTAACAGTTACAAACATGAACTACTTAAGAGAACCTAGGTTTCTATTGGACAAAAGCATCAGTACACAAGGTAAATCAAATACAGTATCATTCCCCCAAATCTGGCATTGTCTAAATTCAAATCCCAAAAAAAAGCCCAACAGGAGCAACAACTTAGAGTCTAATCTTACATTTTAACAGACTACAATAAAACCATTATACTAATCTTTTCCCAGTAGAAGCTGTTATCATGTTACCTGCTTTTGGTTAAAATACTTCAGTCCACTGGGCATCTCTAAGTTTTGATTAACTATGCTAAAACATAATTAATGTGCTGATGTACAAAACTGAAAATCTCTTAAGAGTGCTCTGAGATGCTTCTGGAAGCTATTCTGGGAACTTCACACAGAAGTGAAGTGTGAAGGGGAGGATCTCAATCAAATCGATGGGCATACTGATGAGCAGTTCTTTGTACAGTAGACAGTCCCTACTTAGTAAGCAAAGAAGCTCTAAATCAAGCCCCCAACCTAGGATATCAAACAAAGAACAATAAACAGAAATTGCAAGAGGGAAGAGGCAAGTCTAGGGTTTCCTCTGAAAGATAACTGATAGATGCTGAATTTATTTCAGAAATTCATCGCTTACATCTACTGTAGGCCCATTTCCAGCAATAGTTTTGTTTTTAAAAACGTATTTATAGTTACCACACGCAAGTTTCTAACACTGTATAAAGAAAACTCAGGCATGAATTTCTGTCCAATTTCCCTTCCTCTTAAAAAAAAATCTAGACTTGAATGATAACATTCAGTACTTGCAGCTGCCACTGAAATGTTCAGTGCAAATCTTTTTTTTTTAAAGCAACTTTTCAGTGGGAGCTTCTCTTTTACTTAATATGTCACTCACTATTTTATAGCGCAATAAAGGTCAGTAAAGATTTCTTTCTTGAAATGACCTATAATAGAATGCCATTACTTTACATTCTCAATCAGCGACCATTGGAAGAATCTCCCCATGAACTGAATAAATTAGCCATCTGTGAGTCAGGCCTCATCTCCTGTTTTTAGGCTGACCCACTTCTACACAGTCACCAGGGTTCGCAAAATCGCACTTCTAAGGGGGCAGCAATAACTGCTCTCTGCCAGCACTGTAGTTTGAATCCAACAGGCCAAAAGGGCGATGTGAAGCAGCACCTCTGAAAAGACCCCAGTCATTATTTTAAGTGACCTCCGCCCTGCCTCTCAAAAGAGAACTTCATTAGCAGCCTTAACAAGAGCAATCTTTTTTCTAACAAAAAGGCAAAAGAAGTCTTTAGGGACGGAAAGGCCGGCAAGCGCCGAGGGCCAAGAACTGTAACAAGCGTTAGAGCACCTGGCGGTGGCCTGGGCGGCGGGCGCGGCCCCAGGGCACTCTGAGGTTGCCCTCAGGTGGCACAGCCGGACCCCGAGCGGCGGGGAGACCTGAGGAACCTGAGGAACGGGCCGAGGGGGGGCGACCTGCACTCACAGAGAGCAGTCCCCAAGCAAACACAGCTAGGGCCCGTGCCCCATGGAAGGCCGCGGCGGGATGGGCTAGCCGGTGTCGGGGACCCGCGGCAGGTGACAGCGCTTTGTGGAGCCGGGCCGCCCCGCCCCTCCCACCTGGCCTCCCAACCCTGAGGGCCGGGGTCCCGCGCCACACAGGAAGACAGCGAGGACAGCGGGAAAGAAGCGGGCCCGAATGGCTGTGGGCCCCGCGCCAAAGCCTGCGCCCAACGGAGCCCGAGGCGCACGCCGTACCCGGCCTGTTAGCCGCGGCTACCCGCGCCGCCTCCTACCCCTTGGCATGCTCCGTCTCCTCCTCATTGTCCCCATCTATCCCGCACGTGTCCTGGTCGTCCAGCTCTAGACTCTGTTGGCTGGCCGCAGACTCGCTGTCCTCCGCCATCGCGGCAGCGCGGCTGGGAGGCGGCGCTCCGAGCGGTGGGGGCGCGGGCCCGGCGCAAAGCAGCTCCCTCTAGTGCCGCCCGCCTCCCCGCCGCCCAGCCTCACCTCAAACCACGCTCGCCCCGCCCACCAGACACGCCCCCACCGGTTCTGCCCCGCCCACCGCGCTGAGCCCCGCCCCGTTCTGCGTTCCCACCTACCTCCGCAGAGCCATCCCCTGTACTCGCCCCGCCCACCATTCGGGCCCCGCCCCTCCCCGCCCACCCTTCCTTTAACCCACGCGGAGCTCCTATGAAGCAGAGCTAGTGTTCTGGCTGTGTGTCCACACTTATTGTGGTGGTGTTGGCGTCTTGGGAACGTGAATCATGTGATGTTATAGCCCGTGGGACCGCTTGAGCTTCACAATTTCCGGAGCTCACGTTCCCCTTGTTCACGTGCTCTCATAACCCGGCCAGCCTTGCCAGTCCCGCGCTGCGCAGTGCCTGCGCAACCCCCTCGAAGAGGCTTCGGAGCTGTCTCAGCCCGCTGACCGCAGCAGGCATCTGGGCGGGGGCATCGTCCATGCTGTACACCTTGCCTTCCCCTGATGAGGGTTAGGTCAGACTGCAGTGTCTGAGCTGAGTCCTTCCGTCTTTGCACCCAGAGGAGTGGGAGTGGGCTCTGTCCTTTGCTTTTGTGATGAGTTGGGTTCACAGGTCCAGCCAGCCAGAAGTCTTATCAGCAGTAAGACAGTTACTAGAAGCTGTTGCAGGGAGGAAAACTAGATGTTTTGGATTTTGTTTATCTTTCAAAACATCTTCCTATGTAGCCCAAACTGGCCTCAAACTCGTGATTTTCCTATCTTTGCCTCCCAGAGCGCTGAGATTACAGGATGCAACACCACACTCCTTTAGTGAAAAGGAGACCGAAGAAGCCACTGAAGTTTTGGTGTACTTTATTTACAAATGGTATTGGAAACATTTTATGGCTTCTGTTTTCCCCATAAAGAGACTCTTTCTATAAGATGTATTAAGATAGTAGTATCTAAACTCAAAATTCACAGAGTGATCTCCAAATCCAGCTGTTTGGTGTTGATCCGTACATGGTTCTGTAAGAAGTGCAGTTAGGACCCAAACAGCAAAACACAATACCTCTGAACAATTGTGACTGTGTCTGAGAAAGTCACGTGTGGACCTCAGGATAAAGGGAAATGTGAAAACAGCTCGTCTCTGGGAAGAGGAAGAGCTGCAGAACTGCAACCTGCTTGGGTAACCATCCGGGGCCTGATCAGGGAAGCATCTATCAGATTAGCCACTTGCAGCTGGGAGAAAAGATCCCTCAAAGATTAAACCAACCAACCAACCAACAATATACAGTATTAATTATTGTATCTGTCCTACTAACCTGTTGTGAAATTGTCTCATTGCTATTTCTTTCTCATTAATATTAATAAAAAAACCAAAGGAAACTCAGTAGGCCGATATTTATTCGAATTGTCAGGGCATTGACTAAGAACCCGTCAACAAAAGCACTCGAAAAGCAAACAATCATGGGGAAATAAAATGAGAGCATCAAAAGTGAATGAAGGGTGGGCAGGATAGCTCAGGCGTCTAAAGTGCCTGCTTAGGCAAGCACACAGGCACTGTGGTTCAATCCCCGGCACCACATGCAACACAAAACCCACCCTCAGGGCAGGCTGAGCCAGGCAAAATAATAAATAAATAAAAATAATTTTTTTTTAAAAAGTCAATGAGGGCCTGGCGGGATGGCTCAGTGGTCTAAAGCGCCTGCTTGGGTGGCTTCAGGGACCACGGTTCAATCCCCGGCACCACATGCTGCGCCAGCCCTGCCCTCGGGGTGGGCTGAGTTGGCCATAAAAATGAGTGAATAAACAAACAAAGGTTCTGAAACAAGAAAAAAAAAATAAAATAAAAAATAAAAATAAAAAAAGTCAATGAAACACCAGGAAACAGTAACAGAAGATAAGTCAGGCAGAACAAGAAATTCCCAAGTCTTCCTGTGACAACAGAGCTGTCCCTTGAACAAACATGGATTGGAGGTTCTGAGAACACTGCTTGGTCCTGGGATTGAGCCAGGAAAAGCAGTAAGAAAAATATTAGAAACAATGTTTCCACCCATAACAACAGGATTCAGGGATCTTGGGGTTGTCTGGAAACTTTTCCTCCCTAGGGGGACCACTGCTAAGGAACATTTGTAGTATAGAATAACTCAGCAAAGGTCTAGACTCACTTTTATTTGGAGAACAGATGTTCCCTGGTTGTTACTGTTTCCTGGTGTTTCATTGACTTTTTTAATTTTTATTTTGGTCTTGTTTTATTGTGATAAAATACACAACATAAAATTTATATGTTATCGTTTTAAGTATATAGTTTGATTATACAACAGTCAGTATATTTAACATGAATAATAATTTAAACACTAATAATTTTGTTAAATAAAGCAAAATAAAAATGTTTGAGACTGTACCTATGGAATATCTCTCCATTTCTCTGCCCTTCCAGTCTCTGGTAACCACCACTCTTTCTGTTTTTTTATTTTTTTTTTAATTTTGTTTATTATTCTTTTTCTTGTTTCAGAAATTTTGTTTGTTTGTTTTATTTTTATGGCCGGCTCAGCCTGCTCTGAGGGCAGGGCTGGCGCAGCATGTGGTGCCGGGGATCGAACCGTGGTCCCTACAGCCGCCTGCAGGTGCTTTAGACCACTGAGCCATCCTGCTGGGCCCCACTCTTTCTGTTTAACTTCTCTCATTACCTGCTATAACTATTTTCTTGTGACTGGTGCATTTCACATAATATAATGTCTTCATGGTCAATCCATATTACAGCACATGTCAGAAAATCCTTTTTAAGGCTAAATGGTATTCCATTGTGTGTACACACTACATTTCATTTCCTTTATCCATCATTCATTGGTAGACGTTGGGTTTCTTCTGTACTTTTGGCTGCTGTGAACAATACGGCTGTGAATATCTCTTTGAAACTTGTTTTCAGCTGTTTGGAGTACATATACAGCAAGGAAGTTGCTGAATCATATGGTTATTCTGACAAATTTGTTTGTTGGATATAGGGTCTTGCTATGCAGTTGAGGCTGACCTGGAACTCACAGTGATCCTCCTGCCTCAGCTTCCTGACCAAAGTAACAATAGCTACAGTATTTACAGTGCACCAGTGTTGAGATCTTGCTAATGTTCCTCCCTCCCTCCCTTTCTTCTTTCTTCCTTTTGTTCTTTCCTTTCTTTTTCTCTCTTTAAATTGTACCAATCCTAATGAATATGGGGCAAATAACTTCTTAATCCAGCCAGGGACTTATGTATAACACTAACTGTACTTATCAAATATGTTTTAAACTAAAAATAGAAGTTTTAGGGGCCAGGGAGATAGCTCCATGGTACAAGTGCCTGCCTGGAAAGAACAAGGTTGTGAGTTTGAACCCTGGTGCCACCAAAAATAAAAAAATAAAATAAAAGTTTTAAAGCCACATATTATACAGGGATGGATGGGGTGGTCTTTATTGTTGTGTGTAGGAGACTTCAGTGACAGATTTGCAGATATCTTAATTATAGTGTAAAAAATTTATGCATTGATCATTTTTGGAAGCTGGTTGCACATTAGTTGGAAAGTCCTTAACCTCAGAACATATTTGAGGATTCTCCCTCATTCGCTAAATAATACAATGTGAGTAGGAAGTGGAATGGGTGGAGCTAGGATTGCAGTGAGAAGCATTGAATGTTTTGATAGTAGGTCTCCAAAAGAAAAATCAAAAAGTTCACACTATTAACACTAGAAATAGAAAAATTCCTTTTAAATTGGTACATGCTCACCAGCCTACACTTGTCTATTTGCTGAGCAGATAATAAATATTTGATAGAGTTGCAAAGATTTCTTCTTCAATCATGCATGACCGGTGCATTTTAGATACACATAATGATTACATACACCATGGAGAATTTGTACCTGTGCGTGACAGAACTTACCTCTTTCTCCCCCATTCCTTTACCCTTCTCGTTTATAAGAGCTTTAGTTCCATTTTTTTCCTTCTTTTCTTTTTCCTCTTTTTAAAATTTTCCTTCTTTCTTTCCCCTGCCCCTCATCCCCCCTTCCATTTGAACATTTGAACATTTTCTTCCTTGAACATTTTTTCTTATTTCACAATATCTAATAAACATTTTGGTCCTTATTTACACTTTCAGTTTCTCTCACTAGAAAAACAATGTGGTATTTACACATGGGTGTTCTATTTATTTCCTTTAAAGTATGGTTCAATGTGCATCCATTTACCATATTCTCAAGCTTATCCTTCTTTATGGCAGAGTGGTATTCCATTATATATTTAAAAAAATACAAGGGCCAGCCAGATAGCTCAGCAAATTAAAGAGCCTGCTTAGGCAGACACAGGGATTAAGGTTTGATCCCAGGCATGCCATGCTGGCCCTGCCTCTATACTAAGTACACAAAAAACAAACAAACAAACAAACACGCATCTTTGTCCACGCCTCAGCAGATCAGCATTTGGGCTGTTTCCAAGATTTGGCTTTTAGAAACTATGCCACTATAAACATGGGAGTGCATATATTACTGTGGTATGATGTTTTTAATCTTTCAGGAAGATACTCAGAAGGAGACTAGCTGGGTCCAATGGGACCTCTAGTCCTAGTTTTTTGAGGACTCTCCACACTTATTTCCATAGTGACTCTATCAGTCTGCACTCTCACCAACAATGAAGGATTCCTCTCCCCCCATAGCTCCACCATCATATATTATTGGTTGATACTAGCCTTTCTTTCTGGGGCAAGATAGACTCTCAGCATTGTCATTACCATTTAATTATAGAAACTGTCTAATTTCTTCTTTAATTTCATTTGTGACCCATTGGTTGTTCAGGAGGATGATACTTAATTTCCATGTCTCTATGAAGTCCTTGTGATTTCTTTTGCCATTTATGTCCTATTTAATTGCACTAGTCTGATAATACGCATGGCACAGTCAATTCCTTTGCTTTTTCTTAGCGTGTTCCATGAGCTAGTATATGGTCTAGATTGGAGAATGTGCTCTGTGCAGCACAGAAGACTGTATTCTGATGTGGAATGGAACATTCTGTAGATAGCTACAAAGTCCATTTGTTCAAAGTTTGGTTCAGTTCTGGCATTTCATTGCCGGTTTTTTGTGTAGCTGATCTTTTTGTGACAGTGGGGTGTTCATATCCTCCAATGCAACTGTGTTAAATACTTATTTAATTTTTCATGTCCATTAACTTTTTATATAGTTGAGTGCACAGGTCTTTGTTGCATATATACTTGTGATTGTTATCTCTTCCTCTAGGACTGTTCCTTTGACAAGGATGTAGTGACTGTCTTTGTCTCTCAGACTGAGCTTCAAATTAACTTAGTCCACAAATAGAATAGTGGTCCTGGTTTTTTCTGGGTTCCTGTGGCATGGAGTATTGTTTGCAGAGAGATTTAAAGAGCTGTAAGATGGAATTTGAGGCAATGGCCTAGAATATAGTTTACATAATTTTTTTAAAAATGAGAAATTTGAAGAAGTTAAAAGATAGACCTGATAAGTTGAAGTCTTGCACACTTCTATTCTGCTTTTAGATCACTACTCCACCAAGCACAGAGTGCCTGAGCACGTCAGCTGGGGCAACACAGCACAGGGTGCACATTCTCAACTGCTTCTCCTACTGATAGCAGAGGCCAATCAAGATAAGCTTAACTTCCTGTCTTAACCCAGACAGAGCTGGGCTGTGAAGACAGGGGATAATTTCTGAGTCCTTAACCTGTTACTCATTAAAAGTATGGTCTATGTTTTCTTTGGAGGCACTCAAGGACTTAAAAATCATTTTTGCTTAAAAAAAATAGAAACTTTCCACTTGTGCCTGAAGGTGACTAATAGGTAACTGAAAGCAGAACAAATTGTGGCCTTCATTTTGTATCAGTCTACTTTATAATCTGAACCTTTGGTTGAGATCTCTGCTCAGCGCTGTGCAAACACATGTTCATCATTTGGGGAATGTCTGTCTAAAAGCTGGTGATCCCCATCCAAGAGAATATAAGACATTCAAAGTAAGGGAGTAGTTGGGAGTAGTGGCGCACTCCTGTAAGCCCAGCACTTGGGAGGCTGACATAGGAGGATCTTTACAAGTTTGAGACCAGCCCAGGCTAAAGTGAGCTCAAGGCCAGCCTGAACTGCATAATGAGACCCTATCCCAAAAAGGCAAAGCAATACACCCTAAGAGAATGTAAAGATATTCAACTATCAGTTAGCATGGTAGTCATGGTCCATGCCTTGAATTCCAGAAGAGATTCTACAAAACTGAGACTGCTCCAAGCAGAGATAATCACAGACTAGACAAAGCATGGCAGACCTTTCCCAGGGTCCTCATGCAAAGCCGGAACAAAATAATGATTGACAGACCCTTGCCATAGGCTAGTTTCATCCTCTTCAGAGCTGGACCTGCTCAGCTTGTCAAGCTGAAGTCCTTGCCAGTAACTCTACCTATTAGATTTGCCTGTGCCTACCTCTGATGTGTTTTGCTGTGATAAATGAAGAATCAGGCCAGGCATGGTGGTGCATGCCTCTAATCCCAGCACTTGGGAGGCTGAAGCAAGAGGATCAGTGTGGTCTAAGATCGTCCTGGGCTGCAAAAGTGAGCTCAAGACCAGGTTAACTGCATAGCAAGACCCTGTCTCAAAAAAAAAAAAAAAAAAAAAAAAAAGAATCAGCTCCTTGGGTGAGTTGAGGTCCCAATCTCCTCTCTGAGGGATGTTCTCAGACCCCCTCCAGGAACACATATACTTGTGGAAAATAGTGAAGATGACATTGCATTTAACTGTTAAATTTCAGAATTTTATTATGCAGCAGTAAGTAACTGACATCCTGAAGAAAAGCAAAGACCAAAGGAAAATCGTTTAAAAGCTGACTCATTTCTTACCATGAATTAATGACTACTGACTTTGTTCCTGAGGTAGAGTAATGCTAACCAGTAGCTTGTTCTTACTGTTTCTGATAGCTGACCTGCTTCAGACTCTTGTTGGCTTGATCTTATTCTTTGTTAAGAAGTGACTATATTTCTGATTGTTCAGGTACACTTGACTCCAGCTGAAATGTGTATTTGAAAGTATTTTTGGTCATTCAAAGTGTAATTTCATCTTATGCTTATTATTCTGCTTTTAATTCATATTGTTCAGATCAACATGGTAGTGCTACTGGGTACTGCTGGTTAGCTACCTTATAAGACTTCATGCCAAAAACGATGGCACCCATCTGCAATCCCAGCTCTCAGGAGGCTGAGGCAGGAGGATGGCAAATTCAAGCCCAGCCTTGGCAATTTAGCAATTTAGTGAAATCCTGTCTGAAAGTGAATTTAAAAAAGGGGCTGGGAGAACATAGTTCAGTGTAAAGACTTTTGGTTAATCCCCAGTACTACAAGACAGACAAACAAACAGCAACTACTTCACTGTCGGTGGGTCCATCTTGCCCCTGCAGTGTAAGAGGTTTGAGGATGATAACAATGAAATTTCTAGGGGACTCAGAAATGTTGCTGTGCTGAGGAAGGCGGGCATTCATTTAGGGTCTGGAAGGTATCTTACTTCATACACGAGGTCTCAGAAACCATGTGACCTGCTGAACCCACGTCTACACTGTTTTTGTCTGTCTGCCTATGTCTGGATGCTGTGTTATAAAACCCATGAGCTGGTTTTTTTTTTTTTTTTTTTTTTTTTTTTTTTTTT
>PVJA010001624.1:0-11659 GCA_004027025.1 Myocastor coypus | reverse complement strand
CAGTCAAGAAGCATGCTGTCTACCCATAAGTTAGAGGTATTGAAGAAACAAAAGAATCTATGCTAGCAGGTCCCAAATGAGAGCTCCTGGGCCCTCCCAGAAAGGACGAAGGAGAAAGGGACTAGTAAAGTAACGAGAGTAAGTTTAGAAGAATAAAGGAAAGAATACCAAGAGAGGGAAAGAAAGCAAGAGAGGGGGATGGGCTGTGTACACTGCAGGGTGCAGCAGCCCTCAGGTGAACGGTCTCCCTGCCCCCAGGCTCACTACTCTCTTCAACAGAGCTGCTTGAAAACCTTTCCATAACCTTGCGATCATGCCAACCCCTGATTTAAAATGCTTGCAGCTCCCCACTGTCTTGTATTGAGTCCAAACCCTCTGCATTGATATTCAAAGCCATCTTCAAGAGAACCCTACCAGTCTTCTGGTCTGATCCCTGCTTGACCCTCCTCTTGCCCTCTGCACCTGTATGTGTCTGAATGTCCTATCAAAAATATGGTCATGGGTTCAGGGGTAAGCTTTTCAGAGATGGCTGTATCTAGTTTGTGATTGGTTTGTGTACTTGAACTAGTTGGGTTTCTACCCTGCCCTCGTCTTGTTTACCTGTGAGGTGACAGGTTCCTCTTCAAGTGCGCCAGCCAAAGCTAGCAGGATTCAAAATGGCTGCCAAGTGACACCAGACAAACCATAACTTCACTACTATGCATCTGTGTGCTGGAAGACCTACTCCTCAGAATGGTGAGTGCACAATTGCCATGATAAGAGCCAGAAAGAACGTTAAAAGTTGCAGGAAGAATTCTCCAGAGTTGTTGGAAAATCTTCACCCATTCTCCGAAAAGACATGAGCAGTTCTCCCCTTTGTTAGCCTATCCCTCCCCTTCATTTCTTTACCCATATCTGTATCCTCCCGGGCCCAAAGGTTGAGAAACTGATTTGTAAGTTTACCTCCCCCTTCTATTATTTGCCAGAGATAAAATTCTCCCTCACTGCTCAGTTGGTGCTTAAACTTTGTATCCATTCCATAATCCATTCCATAATTCAAGTGAGAAAGAGGACCCAGACTGAGGTAACAATGCCTCATTCTTCCCTGTTGACCAGCCTAGTGCCTTTTAGTAGTCGACTTGCAGTTAATTTTCCCTTACCATGGAGTTTCATAAACATAAACACTCCAGGTACAGGTATAGGAAGGAAAGGGACAGCTTCATTTGTTTGTTTGTTTTCTGGAACACAGATAACTTCTAGAAATTAGGTGTGAGCACCTGGCTCTTTCCTATCATTCCTTCAAAAGCAAGGTACAGAAGGAGTAGAGAAAGGAGAAACTCAAGAGGTGATACGTATATGCACCAGTTCACCAAGATGAATGTGCTCATTGTAGAATGCAGATACATAGTAATACAACTTTTTTTAAAAAATAAAGAAAGCTAAAAAAACAAAAGAAAAGTGTTCTCTCCTTGCTCCACCTTTTTCTTTTCTCTAAGAGGATCCCATCCTGGTAGTCCTCCTCAGCACTCTTTGAAGTCGAGTTCATTGCTCCTGGCAGGGGTGAGCCTGCCTGCCATCCACTTGAGTTGTTGAGAGTACATGGGACTGCCAGCTATCTGGAAGACTGTGGTCAAGGTGAGTCATACTGCAAAGGGGAAGAAGGGACTAGAGACACTCCAGTGTCTCTGTTTGAGGCACATTAGCTTCAGTAAAGGTAAAAATGGTAAAGCAATAGAAAAGATACAGCATTTGACAGTGATATACTGCAGCTGGTCATAAGCCTGTGAGAGCCAATCCTGGGCTTCCTCTCCCTGTTCTGTCACTGATATAACACTGTCTTGGTATGTCATTGGTAGTGCAGTGGGTTTTGGGGGAGCCAGGGGTTCTTGGAATCAAACTGAGGATCTTGCACTTGCCAGGTAGGTGCTGTACCACTGAGGTATATCCACAGCCCTCCTGAACTATATCCTGCTTGGTGTTGGCTTTTTCATGCTACAGCAATCAAAAGATGCTACAAATCAGGGCTTCCCTGACACCCATTGAGAGCCAGTGGTAAAGCATGTGTTTTAAAGTCAGACGTTCATGGGTAAGTAGAGAGATGGATAGATGGGCAGTTACATGATAAATACATCAGGAATGCTTCCTACAGAATCTAATGGGTGGATATATGGAGCTTCACAGTGTGTTTTTTTTCCATTTGAAAATCTTTGTAATAAAATATTAGGGGAGGGCCTGGCAGGATGGCTCAGTGGTCTAAAATGCCTGCTTAGAAAAGCTTGGGCAGCTGCAGGGACCGCAGTTCAATCCCTGGTACCACATGCTGCGCTAGCCCTGCCCTGAGGGCAGGCTGAGCCAACCATAAAAATAAACAAACAAACAAAAATTCTGAAACAAGAAAAAAATAAAATAAAACAAAAAATTCTTTAAAAAAATAAAATATTAGGGGAGAAAATACTAAAAGTGAAAGACCAACAAATCAAACTCTAACCTTACTAAAGAGTAAAAAAAAAAAAAAAAATCCCTTTGCTTTTTGGGTTTGAGGCTTTAGTTATTAAGGTGAACAGATTCTCAATACTGGTGGAGCCCAAATGAGATTTTATGAGGCCCCCTTCCTGAAGTGCCAAACTCTAGGAAGGCCTCAGGTCTGAACAGTTGGGAGAAGGGAAGCTGAGAGCCAGAAAGGCTTCCTTTCTCTTACCTGCAGTCAGATCAGCCACTTGCAAAACCTGGATCAAGTTGTAGGCTCCTTGGCCTCTCGCCTAGCAACAGAGTCCTTGCCTAGCCAACTTAGTGTTGGCTAAACCTAGCGTTACTTGTATTGAAAGATAAGTACAAATGAAAAGATGATCTAGGGGCCCGGCAGGATGGCTCAGTGGTCTAAAGCGCCTGCAGGTGGCTGCAGGGACCGCGGTTCAATCCCGGGCACCACATGCTGTGCCAGCGCTGCCCTCAGGGCAGGCTGAGCCGGCCATAAAAATAAATAAACAAAAACAAAACAAACAAACAAAAAAAGAATATTAAAAAAAAAGATGATCTTTTTTATAATTTTAATAAAAAATAAGTACTAATTAATATCCTCTGATGACATTTCTTAAATAAATGATTTAGTTTTTTTTTTATTAGTAACATCTGTCCTATACACATTATTACTTAAAAAAATTTTGTTATGGTAAAAACACATACCATAAGATTTATACTGTTAATATGACTTTAAAATATATGAAACAGTATCAGAACCATACACATAGTCTTGTACAACAGAACTCTAGGATGTACACACTTTGTATAATTGAAATTCTACACCTGATTTTTAAGGCTGACAGCCTGCAAGGAGCGCCTTGCTGTTCTCATTTTTCAGCAAGAAATGGAAAATGAGAAACATTAGTTTGCCCAAACTCACTCAGTAATTGCCTGAAGCTGAATTGAAATCCATTCGTGGATCCCTAAAGCCTAGTCTTCTATTTTCCTCAGTATTTGCTAGTGTCCTAAGGAAACATCCCTCTTATTATAAAACAGATCTCTTTGCTACTAAGATTTTTACATTATATTGTTTACAACTAATAATCATGATTATATATAATAATTACTTTAGTAATTGAATGGTACAAGTTGCATAAATCTCATAATTGTATTATTGTTATGCTTTTTCTCCCCCTAAAGCTCTTCTCTCTTTTTGTTTTACTGTTACAGTTGCTCTGTTGGGTGGCTTAGGTAGCTATTAATGTTCCCACTAATAGCTGGGCGTGGTGGCGCACACCTGTAATCCCAGCACTCGGGAAGGTGAGGCAGGCAGATTGGTGCAAGTTCAAGACCAACCTGGGCTACAAAAGTGAGCTCAAGGTCAGCCTGAACTGCGTAAAGAGACCCTGTCTCAAAAAGACAAAAAAAAAAAAAAAAAAAAAAAAAAAAAAAAAAAAAAAAAAAAAAAAAATCCCACTAATAAATCATAACACTAAGATTTAGGTTGTTACATCCTCTCCCTAAGGTATAACTTGGCACATCATTGGTGAAACCAAATCAGAACTGAACACTAACCTCAGCACTGAGCTCTTTCCACCAGCTCACCACCCTCTCTGGGGCCTTCCCTTGATGGTCTGGGGTTCTCTGAGCCATGTGTACAGCTCTCTCCAGCTTTGTCACTATCATTCCAGCATTTGTTGACCAAAGACACAACAGGGTCTGTATCCCCCAAGTTCAGAGGTTCTTCATTTTGAATACAGTGAATTTCAGTGTTCAATCTAACTAGATACAAGTTCACATATGTTCTAACTGTCTCTGTGATGGAGTTGAATTTAAAAAGAAAACTAAGGTTAAAAAAAAAAAAATGAGGAGCTGGGGAGATAGCTCCGTGGCACAAGTTCCTGCCTCAGGCACTGCTGATGTTGGTTTGGTGAGATGAGGTCCTAGGGAATCAGGAGGCTGTTCTCTGACTTGCCCCCAAAAATCCACCAAAAGAGCAGTCAGGGTTAGGGAGATGCCCTGGCAGGCATTGGGAAGATATCACAGACCCCACACCCACTAATTGTGGACATAAATTTTGTTCAAAAGATGTCTTTCTCAGGATGACCAAGAATGTCCTGTGGAGCTGGGCCAATAGGCTGAGGCAGGAGGATTGTTATGGGCTCAAGGCCAGCCAGGATTACAAGTGAGTTCAAGGCCAACCTGAATTATATAATGAGACCTTGTCTAGAAAAAAAGTCTTACAGAGATCACTTAGGATTTGCTGTATCACCACAGAACCTAGGTGACACCAATGGAAATGAGATTCTGAGGTCCCAGTTTTGCCTGAGTCAGCAGAGAAAAATAAAGTACAATGGTACAAAAGTATAGGAACAACACTCCCTTCCTTTCTCTTCATTTCCCTTTTTCTCCCTCTTCTATCCCGCCGCTCAGCTTGGTGGCCACAGTGTGTAGATGTCTCCTGTGGGGCATTGTCCTTGCCTTTTACCAAGTCAGCTGGTTCTTTCAGTCAGAGAATGGGCCATGGTTAAGGCTGAAGAAGGTCACTGGCACTTGTGAGCACATAGGGAGCTGCAAGAGTCCTGCACCATTAGTAGGAGGAGCTGGCGCCACCTGTCTATAGAATGAGATAGTAACACCGAATTGGATTTACTCTTGGGGCTCTCAGTTGGCTCTTTCGCCCACAGGTTCCACATCAGTGGGCCTAACCAACTGAAGATGGGAAATGATGTTTAACAACTGCATCTGAACCAGGTGTGGTGGTGCAGCCCTGAAACCCCAGAGCTCAGGAGGCTGAGGCAGGAGGACCAATATGAATTTGAGGCCAGCCTGGGCTATAAAATGAATTCAAGGCCAGCCCAAATTGCATGGAAAGATCTTCCCTTCCCTGCTGCAAAAACAAAAAACAAAAAACAAAAAACAAAACAAAAAAAAAAACCATTGCATCTATGGTATACATACACAGATTATTTTCTTTTCATTTTCCCAAAACAATAGAGTAGAGTAAGTATGTATGCAGCATTTCCACTGTATCGGGTCTATGAGTGATCTAGAGATGTATGCAGAAGAGTGTGCATAGGTGATAAGCAGGTCCTGTGCCATCCTAGGTAAGCCCCTTGAGGATATACGGATATGGTGTGTAGCAAAAGTGTGTGCAGAGGCTGTGTGTGCTGAGGCTGGGGGCGGGCTACAACCAGCTCCTTGTGCATACTGTGGGTGGCTTGAGCAAGACACTGTGGTGGTACAAGCCTATAATCCCCTGCTTGGAAGCTCAGGCTCTGTCTACCCTATGGTGTCCTATTGTCCCACTCACATGAGAAGTGCCACTAAGGAATGTACTATGGATGGCTGCAACACTGCACAGGTGTGTAAGGCCTTACAGTTCGGCTGTCATTACAAGGACAGAGAGTTCACATCTTAGGGCAACTGGACTCTCAGGGGCTCTGTAAAAAGACATCACACTGAACACTGAGTAATGGGATGTTAATGGGACATGAGGTGGGCACAACCCTATACTGGAAGGCTCAAAAGGGACGATAGTGTGGCCAATGATCTTCTGAGCCATGTAGCTTACAGAGCTGAAATAATTAGGACAGCACTGGACTGTTCCAAGTGAGAGTAACTTGTCCTTCCTCCTGGACCCAAGTGCTTCAGGAGAATCCCAGGGCCTGGTGGGCCTGCAGGGTGGGAAGGTAAGACAGATCTCTCACTCTGGAGAGATGCCTGCTAAATGCAGAAACTCATGGGCCCAATTTAGGAATCTACCCAAGATGTCACTGGGAGGTGGGGGGTCTTGCCAGGTAGCTCAGTGGATTAAAGCACGTGATTCAGCAAACTCACTCATATGTCCAGGACTAAGGTTCAGTACCCACCCTCAGATGGCACATGAGACCTGCCCTTAAAGCCACCTGAGCCAGCCAAACAAAACAAACAAACAAACACTTACAAGATGGCACTAGGGGTAGGTGGAGAAAGGGTGAATTGAATGACCATGATTAAAAGCAGTGATAAGGGCCAGATGAATAACTCAGTGGATTAAAGAGCCCGTAAGCAGGCACAGGAGCTGTGAGTTCGAGGGTCTCATGGTACTCTGAAATGGCCATTGAGATGGGGTGTGGTGGTGTGTGCCTGTAATGCCAGCTCTTGGGAGGTTGTAGACAGGTGGATCACCATGAGTGAGACTTAGTAGTGAGACCCTGAACCCTGTCCCTGTAGACCTTTTCCTGAAAACAAAACAAAAAACAGTATATAATGGTACATTCCTATAATCCCAGCACTTGGAAGGATGAGATGAGAGGATCACTTGAGTTTGAGTTTGAGGTCAGCCTGGGCTGTATAGTGAATTCAAGACCCACCTGAACTATATAGCAAGACCCTGACTTAAAAAAAAGAAAGGAAGGAATGAAAGAGGAAAGAAAGAAAGAAAAGAAAGAAAGAAAGAAAGAAAGAAAGAAAGAAAGAAAGAAAGAAAGAAAGAAAGAAAGAAAGAAAGAAAGTATAAGACCAGGTGTGGGGGCACATACCTGTAACCCCAGCACATGAGAGGCTGAGGCAGGAGGATCACTGTGACTTTGAGGCCAGCCTAGACTAAGTGAGTTCAAGTCCAACCTGAACTGCATAGTGAAACCCCCTCTTAAAAAGACAAACTAAATACGCACATAGAACACACACACACATATGGAGAGAGAACAAAGAGAGACACATAGAGAGTCAGAGATACAGCGATTTCATTTTATTAAAATGGAAACAAACAAAAAAAATTCTTATATATTTTATTTGTTTGCAAAGAATGTGTCCCAGACAAAGTAGTACTGTGAACAAGAAGATGTGGTGGTGCAAGCCCTGCTTGGAGGTTCAGGCTCTGACTACCCTATGGTATTGTCCCACTCACATGAGAAGTACCACTAGGGAATGTACTGTGGGTGGCTGCAACACTGCACAGGTGTGTATGGCCTTATAGTGCAGCTGTCATGACAAGGACAGAGTGCTCACATCTTAGGGTAAGAGGCCCACCACTGTTGATGGTTTTCCAGCCTTGCTGAAGACTAAACTCTCAGATGGTCCAGTCTTGTCTGCACGCCATAGCTAGTGTAAGTTTCCTGGAGGAGGTGGGCTTTGAGATGAATTTTAAATTTAAGGAAGAATTCTTGGACTTGGATAGGCACCAGGAGCCTCTCATGACAACTTGTGGGAAAGAAAAGGGACCCAAGGTCTTTTGCATAATTGGCAGGGAAAAGATCCATACATGGAACTGAGAGGTGATATAATCAAGCATAATTTGATAAAGAGCCCAGAAATCAAATGTGAACAAGTAAAATCCACTGATTATATTTTCAAAGATACAGGTGTGAAAAAACCAGATTTTAACTGGTGCTGTGAATCATTTGTGAGAAAAAGAGCTGGGGGCAAGGCTATAGTTAGTGGTTTTTGTTTTATTTTGTTTTGTTTTGTCTTTTTGAGACAGGATCTCGAGATGCAGTTCAGGCTGGCCTTGAGCTCACTTTGTAGCCCAGGCTGGTCTAGAACTCACAATGATCCTGCTGCCTCAGCCTCCCAGGTGCTGGGATTACAGGCATGGGCCACCACGCCCTGTCAGTAAGTATGGTTTTTTTTTTTTTTTAAATATTTTTTAGGGGCCCGGAAGGATGGCTCAGTGGTCTAAAGTGCCTGCTTAGGAAAGCTTAGGTGGCTGCAGGGACTGCGGTTCAATCCCCGGCACCACATGCTGTGCCAGCCCTGCCCTCAACGCAGGCTGAGCCAGCCAAGGAAATGAATAAATAAACAAAAGTTCTGAAATAAGAAAAAAAAAATTTTTTTAACATTTATTTTATTTTATTTTTTATTTTCTTGTGTCAGAACTTTTATTTGTTTGTTTGTTTGTTTTTATGGTCGGCTCAGCCTGCCCTGAGGGCAGGGCTGGCACAGCAAGTGGTACCAGGGATTGAACCGTGGTCCTGCAGCTGCCTAAGCTTTACCTAAGCAGACGCTTTAGACCACTGAGCCATCCTGCTGGGCCCCAGTTAGTTTGTTTTATGGCAGGTGAGAAGGAGGAGTAGGAAAAGGGGAGGGTGAAGAAACAAAATGCCAAAATGAAAAAAGTGTACTTGTTCTAGTTGCAGGAAAAACTGTTTGGAAGTTGTCAGCCAGAGATGGTAACAATGAGTAATCAGGTGGTCCGGGGGGAAATGTGTTAGATACTTGAACAGAGAGGGTACTCTCTCTGTTAAACACAATGGAGCATGATTACATTTTACATTAATTCATACCATACCAGCTTTTGTGTTTACTTTTACTTTGCATGTCAGAGTGACCCTTTATTTTCCTCTTACAAATATCCAACAAGATTTAAGAGGATAATGCTGCACATAAGTGATGTTTACAGCCACCAAATATTCATTGGGCATTTGCTTTGTAGGTGATGGGAAGATACAGATGTGTATTGAATAGATGTCCAGAACTCAAATGGACTCTTTTCTTCCTCTTCCTCTTTCTCTTCTTTTTCTCCTTCTCCTCCTCCTTCTTCCTCTCCTTCTTCTTCCTCTCCTTCTCTTTCTCCTCCTCCTCATTCTTCTTCTTCTTCTTCCTCTCCTTCTTCTTCTTCTTCTTCTTCTTCTTCTTCTTCTTCTTCTTCTTCTTCTTCTTCTTCTTCTTCTTCTTCTTCTTCTTCTTCTTCTTCTTCTTCTTCTTCTTCTTCTTCTTCTTCTTCTGTGGCTGGCTCAGCTCACCCTGGGGACAGTACTGGTGTGGCATATGGTAATGGGGATCAAACCTTGGTCCCTGCATGCTTGCCTAAGCTTGCCTAGTCAGGTGCGTTAGACTGCTGTGCTATCTCCCTAGCCATGGACTTGCTTTTATTTTTGTTTTATTTTTTGTGTAATTAGGACAGGATCTGCGGGGTCTACAGGGTCTCACTACATAGATCCAACTCGTGCTGGCTCTCTTGTGTTCAGCCTCCCAAAGCTGTGATAATAGGCACAGGTCACCAGGCCCAGTTTTGATTGCTATCTCAGTGTGCCCCCAGGGTGGGGCCTGCACAACTCACCTGGGGTTGAACCCCCAGCTGCTGCACTCTGCCTAAGCAGGCAGTTTAGGTGGCTGAACTATATCAGGCTGGCCCTTGACTTTCCTATATATTATTGCATACTAATCTTTACAGCTGTGTGGTCTAAGTTTTAACAGTCTAATACTCCATTTTAGGAATGTGAACCTCAAAGAGGTTATATAACTCACCTAAGACAGTGTCTCAGCCAAAGATCATGGCATATACAATTGCATGGCAGCTGACCATTGGCCAGAGGAGGGACATGGTGTGCACCTCTCTACCTTGTTGGGATCTGTTTTCCCTGTTAACATTGCCAACACTTGACACTGCTCCAGCTTCACTTGCCGCTGGAGGTAGAACTGTAACTCTTTTTATCATTGAGATACAGGATGTCTTTTGAAGGTATCGAAGAAAGTCTTCAGATATGATGCATTTGTTATGGTTTGTATCTAGATGTCTCCCCAAAGCCTCGTGTAGTCAGTGGGGCAGCTTCTAGAGTTTGTGATTAATTCTTGAACCAATGCTCCCAATATGGATATGAGTGCCCTGGGGTGGGTAACCTCCATTACAGTGTAAGGAGGGGAGAGAGGCTTACTAGAAGCTGCAGATGCTGCCCCTCCCTTTGCTTTTTTCTGTTTTCCACTGCCATGGATGGCTGCCCTCTGCCGTGTGCCACTCTGCCTTGGAATCAACCAAGGGTGGACTGACACCTCTTCTAACTGTGAGCTAAATAAACCTTTCCCTCTTTACTTCCAGAGTGTTGAGTATTTTGTCCCAGCAATGAAGAAAAAGTAACAGATATAACATTCATTAAACTGTTGTGACTACTATCTAGAAACTTGGCAGACAGGCATGAGGTCTCTGATGGGTCACAGAACCACTGAGCTCTAAAACCACTGTCCTGTGGGCTTCTTGCTGTGTAACCACCTGGAATTACCACCAGGAGTCAAGTTCCCCCAGGCTATGTCTTGGAACAGAGCTGAGAACTCTTACAGGCAGGGCAGGGCATGCGAATGCCGGAATCCTCACCCTCAATCCACCACTCTGCCACCCACCACTCTTCAATAGGTCACAGCCTGAAAGGGCCAGGCAGACTGCTTGCAGCACCAGCAAATCGCAGGTTGAGAAAGCAGTCCTCCAGGGAGGGCTACAGGATGAAATTGGATTTGAGGTTCTGGAAGATGGTTACTCATTTAATAGAGAAAGGAGATACAGAAACAAAGTATTACAGGGGCTGCGAGATAGCTCAGTAGAATAAGTGCTTGCCTGACAAACCCAAGGTCCAGTAAAAGAAACAAAGTATTACAGAAAAACTGAGTCAGAGGAAACAGACACAGACACTGCAGAAATATCCACCTATATTCCAATGGGTAGGGGCTCTGGGGTAATTAGAGGTCAGAGGTCGTGGGATAACACAGGTATCCCTGTTCCTTTCACCTATCTTGGAAGCGTTTTGTGTGGAAAAAGTCTGATGCTTCAGCAACTTCTTTGGCTGAACTCTGCTGTTCAATAATCCTTATTATCAATTGTGTGTGTGTGTGTGTGTGTGTGTGTGTGTGTGTGTGTGTGTGTGCTAGTAGGGATTGAACCCAGGACCTTTGCACTGGGCTACATCCCCATTTTTTATTTTATTTTATTTTTATTTTTTTTTCCATCTTTTTTTCTTCTTTTTTTATTGTTTAAATTTAACACGGGTTATATTACATATTTTCATCATCAGATCAGTTTAGATTAATACATATAGGTACACAAGATTGATCAAACAACCAAACATTAACCCTTCTAAATCAACATTATTATTATTTTTTTCTTTTCCCCTTTCTTTTCTTTGAAAGTTGACATATTGCATATTGTCCTCATAATCGTTCTACAGAGTACAGTGTGTGGGCATGACCCACCTCTCTATTGATGTTGCTTAGAAAAAAAAAAAAGGAAAAGAATATACTTCTCTTTGGACTAACAGGAAGCAGGTACATATACAGTCAAATGTTCTACAATTGCAGTGGGCCACCAGCGAAGCTTGTGATGTTGGAGGCTATCGAATCTAAGCCTCCTAAAGCTCGTCTCACCAAGCTAGCTCTGCGTTTCATGCATTGTAATTAAGCATTTTTTTTTTCCTGCTGGGTGGTCAAGGGCAAGTTGAAGCAAGACCTGTATAACAAAACATTCTTTTTTTTT